>OMKR01055085.1:7413-19808 GCA_900302355.1 Cyttopsis rosea
GCCGGGTGGAGCTCTACGCCCAGCTCCTCGCGCAGCTGACCCCGCCCGCAGCCAGCGACGACGCCAGGGCCAGCTCGTGACGATGACGACCACGGAAGCCGCTTTGGCGTAAAAACAAACCCTCAGGGAGCGTTGGATCGGGGCTTGATATTTCTGTTTAAAGTGGATAGTATTGTGAGGCTTTCAGGTTATATATGATCATATTTGAGGTTTTTGAGCGATTTCACTAAGCATTATTTCACCTTCTGTGCCTTTTTTCTGTGCCATGAATCTCATGAGAGCTATTACTAGAGCTATTTTTGGTGTTTTGATATTCAAGAATACCCCTAATGCTGTGAAATGGAAGACTTGAGTTTGATTAAAGACGTATTTATATACAAATCGGCAGAACTGTTACATTTCCCCCCGCCCCCCGAATCTATGTGCAATAGCCAGACAACATTCAATGCAAACACATCCACCGGAGGTTTGATCTCTGCTATGACTTCAAATAAAGCATTTTGGAATTGTATGGTCTATCGCTTATAATGTTTTCTGTCTCTAACGCCTAGTTCACACTGAATGTGACAGATGTGAAAGATGTTTTACTTGGCATTTACTAAATCACTTATTGCACGTAATGAGAATAAGAAATCAAATGGCTATTAAACATTTTAGAGAAATGAATAAATTGTAGGTTAAATCTACTACCCAGAGTAATTCATTTTTAAATATATAATTTTTTTAATCAAAATATTAATTTGTTAATTTTTAAACAGATACATTGATATATGTATATGTATTTAATGCAATCTGTCATTTAGAATGAAGGAAGGTGAGGGGACTGAGGGGAAAGCGTTTAAAGGGAAAGGAATGTTGAGGTTGTGCAGCAAAGTATGGCCACTAGATGGCGCCACAATACACAAAATTGTAGCACTAACCATTTTAGTTTAAAATGGCTTTTATAATGACTAGTTAATACTACACAATAAAAATCAACCAATCTACATAAAACCTTAAGCTACAGCAGAAAAGATGACGGCTTAAAGCCGTAAAAATTCCCAAATTCTAACTTCAATTCATAACTGATAGAGCTGTACATATTTACCAACAAACCACAAGATATTTTGTTTGCCAAGTTAATCACGAGCAACCCCTCGTTGCTTCTGTTGAACGGCAACACAGTTGAACCAGAATGTTGCCTTAATATTTGGCCTTGGCCTGTGAGGTCGTGTTTTTATTAAACATTAAGTGAAGATTTATTTTCAGAGCCCTTTCCGGTCGGAAATATTCATACTTTTACATACATACTTTTTTCTTTTTTTAATCTGACAAGTAAATTATCTCAAAATTAATTTATTATATAATCAAAGCATATAATCAAAACCTGGGAGATGGTTGTCACTAGTGATCTTCTCATTATCTATTATCAAGGTTTATTCTATGGATATTGGTTCTTTGTACTAAAGTACAAGGATGCTCATCCATTCATTTATTTATTCATTCTAAGCCTGTCTGACCACAGGTACACATAGAGTCACACCCATCACGGGTGTGCCTCTATCTGGTTGAATCGCAGGTTGCCAGTTCAAAGAAAAAGTGACATAATATTTCACCGGATGCAGCAATTTGACGCATATTATGATTTCTGACGCGCTAAAAACACTCACCCACTAACTGGGTGTACTACACAGTGAGCAAGTATGAAATTCTGGACCCGGCGAGATCAAATGGTGCTGTAATACACTGGCAGGGAAGTGGGTCACCCCACCCAAACTATGTTCCACACCAGACGGGACTGCGGGCGGTCTCAAATTCTCCCTGCACCTTAGTGATCACACCGCAGAATAGGACACGAGCCACGGGGGCATCCAGGGAGGCACGCATTCCAGTGAAAGCAGTGAATGATTCACAATAAATGATTGAAAATGCAAAAAGACAACACACGACATTGAAGTAAACACAAGGTTATTTAACATGTTTCATTCGTCATATTAGAGCGTGTGCGTTGAGGAAAAGTCAGTTCAGAAAGAGCACTGGCAATTTATTACAATGGATATAAACAAACGATTCTATATTTATTGCTAAATGCAAAGTCTGGTATCTGTGAGCGCTACGAAGAATTTAATAACAGTTTAAGGTGGAAGACAGCACTGATGTTTGAGAGACAAAGGAATGATCAAGGAAGTGACACCTACTTATACAATACAGCTGACACCCTCACAACACTCTTCTCCCCAAACACTGTTATGTTGTGCCACGGGTATGCAGGGGAATGCCGAAGTTGGAATATCTTAAGTGAACGGGAGCTGACCTGACCTCTACAGCGTGCACAGTCAGACACGATGCCGCCTTCCTTCAAAATTTTAAAGGAAGATTCTTTTTTTTTTACCATTTCAAATGAATACAAAGGCCTGTGCTAAACTTTAGGAACCCTGTCTGTTACATGTAGTACTTTGTAACTCCTCCTTTGGCAACTTTAACAGCTTGCAAACGCTTCCTGTAGACAGTCTTTTAATTCTTTCTTTTGGGAATCTTCACCTGTCGTTTGGAAATATTCTTCGCCGTCCCTGCGTTGTGGGGCAGATTTTCAATGATATTCAAGTCTGGGGACAGTTGAGGCCGTTATTCCAAAACTTCCACCCCTCTCTCCTGGAGGTTCTTCATGGTTGGCTCTGAGGTCTGCTTCGCTTGCTCTCCAACACCAGCCTCTAGAATCTCTGGATATGTCACAGAGTCCGTTCTGCCTTCCGCCCGTACAATACTTCCCGTTTCCCCGCCACCAAACACACCTTCTTAGTTAATATTTGGTTTCATCAGTCCAAAGCGGCTCTCAGGCTTCTCAAGGTTCTCTCTTGCGTGCTTCAGACGCTTCATTTTGGGTCGAGGTCGTAGGAAAGGCTTCCTTCTGGCAACTCTGTCGCGGATGTCTTTGTTGGTTAAAGTGCGTTGTATCGTTGCCCTATGAACGATTCTCCCTGTGTCTGCTGCGGTTTTCTGCAGATTTTATTTTGCAGTGATGGAGGTTCTTCTGAGCATTTCTCACCTGGTTTTCAGTTTATCTGGAATCTTTCTTGGTCTTCCAGACCCTGGCTTGACTTCAACTCCGCCATTTATCTGCAATTCGCTGATGATGTTCCTGCCGGTGGAAATAGGTCCATTCAAACGTCGAGATTGGGTTTTTTTTCTTCCCCTTGGAATTGAACTAACTTGACTCTGACGTCAACTCTTTAGATGACCCAGCATTGTTAACTGTTGTTAATCAAATTAAAAAGTAAGTAGTCTTGTGTCATATTTAACTAGATATGGTTTAGAGGTCATCACAGGTCATCTTCCATTCACTTGCATATTCATTGTGACATGTATTTTGAGCCGGGGTGCCCAGGTTTTCTCCTACGAGTTCATCTCTTTATATCAAGTGTCTCTGCCAGGCACTACCTCATAACACAGGACATCATGATATTCCCAGTTTCCCAGCTACTGTACGACACAGCGGTCAGCGGCTTGGGCTTCCTGTGGTTCGTCCTCCAAGTTGGAGGGTTTCTGTCTCGCGTGGGAAGGCGACGTTCCGTGGTCCAACATGCTCTGGAGTATTTCTTTGCTCTCGCTCGCCGGGAGGTTGTAGAAGAAATACTGAGGTGCCATTTGAATAAACCTAGCAGAGGAACACAGGGTTTGGTAAGATAAGACACAGTTTGACTAAGGAAGCACCGAAACTGATCTGGGTACCCTGGAGGCCTGGGGTCGGATATCGGACACCTCCTGTGGTTCTACACTCTAAAGGTAATGGATCTGTTTGGACTTTAGGGCATAACATATTCATGTTGGACGTGATTGACAAAAATCTGAAATAAAATACATGTTCCAACAACCGAATATAGAAACCATTTAAGCCTTGAAACACCACCTACAGAAGTATTATTGCCGTTTTTCATGTTACTTTGATGGCACCGGAAGCCGCTGTGTTTGTGAGAATCTGAATCTTATTACTTACTACTATAGAATAGAAGGGAAAGGTACTGTATGTGTGAAATGAAAGGATGTAAAATTGGGGGGAGGTGGCCTTCAATGCAATTTCTTTTGAATTTAGGGTTTCTCTGTGTTGCATAGGCCAGCTATATCTCCTCCTGAATGTAGGCCACACAATCTCTCTCTCTCTCTCTCTCTCTCTATGTGTACAATCCCTAATCCCCTCTTTACCCAGATGATACTGGAGAGCAGGATTATGCAATCTGACTCAGCCCCATCTAGGATGAGCTGGGACAGAGCATCTTGCCAAACAAGGGAAAGTAAATGTGGAAAAACTGGAAAAAAAAGAGAAATGGACTGTTTTCACGAGACGTACTCGTCGGGCGATATGTGGGAGACGGTCCGCAGGCAGTTGTCCTCGGAGAAGGAGTACTCGTGAAACAGCACCCACTCGGGCAGGCCCAGCTTGGGGGTTTTGGCGCCATAGCCGGAGAGGGGATGGATCTGGGCCACGTGCTTATGGTTCAGGATGAAGTAGTTTCCGGAGCCGTCCACGTCCCGCGCCACCTGGCAGCGATCACACAGGAGAAAACCACTTTTACCAGACTCCGCAACGGTGCCGCAGACTTTTTTAACCTTCAACCCGTGATTCGGACCGTGAGCGCGGACCTGCATGAAGAACCCGGCCAGCAGGGCTCTCTTCACGCTGAGGGTGTTGGTCCGCGAGCCGAAGGACGGCACCGAAATAGGGAGTTCGATCCTCCTCAGGATGCCGGTGAGCTCGGCCCGGTAGGCGTCGGCCGTCGCCAGGGCGGCGAGGTTCAGGTAGAAGTCCTGACACCACTTCTCCAACCTGCCGTCTGGGGAAGGGAGAGATCCAGCCGTCCTGTTATCTTATAATTACATTCATCTCAAAGGTGTATCGACTTCTGCAAATCCCGTTTTTTCTGCTGCACATCATCTTTTCAAACTACCCTAATTCCTCAAATAGTGACCGGGGATATAGTATATTTTATCATATTTTAGTATGAATCTTAAATCAAACTTCCATTTGGGTGCCATGCCATGCAAACACACGTACTGTATGGTGAAAAAAGAGAGAGCTACCCTAGTCGCACTTGTGGTGGCAGCCGACGGGGGAATTAGTTTTTAGAGTTCCCTTGAAGCACTTCCTGCTTTGGAGCGCTGGAGAGCGAGAGGAAAGTATATACATCTACAATAAAAACAGTTTTATTTGCTTTGTTTGGAGAAAAGATCGCTCTGATCGGAGCTCCTCCGGTGCGGAGCTCTGCAGCTCCGATCCACTGGTCTGTATTTGAGGCTTTTATTTGTTTGTGTCGACCACGCCCCCAGCATTTATTAGAGGCCCAGTTTTCATTTGACTACCGGTTTATATTTGAGGAAATACGGTATATTCACAACACTAGAATCACAACAAGCCCTGTCCTCCTCCATTCGGAGCTTAAAGCCAATAACGGGACTGTCCCCTTAGGCCAGTGCGCGGCGCTAACATCTGGCGAGCTGTCCTCACTCACATGGGTCCTGCTGACTTTGCTGGAACGCCTTAAAGATGTTGATCAGGGTGAAGTGGTCTCCCTCCGGGTGCTGGAACTTGGCATGGCACTGGGCCGCCTCCGGCCTCAGCTCCGGCGGGGGAACGGCGAAGCAGCTCGGCGCTGAGGGAGAGACACGGAGAGTGAAGATGGTTAGATAGATATCACCCATTAATCACCATGTGATTAACCATCTCTATTCTTAGATTACACTTAATCACTTTCTGTGGAATAGGTGTCTAGTGTGTTGTAATGCTTTGCATGAGGGCCGAAACATACCTCGAGTAAGTACCCAAACACCCGGCCTACGCACTGCAAACGCAAGGTCTGGTCGTACATACACAATGTGCGCTCCTACATTTCTGTAGTGGTAATACCCCCAACTCCAGCAGGCGGCAAATCTGATCTGGTTCGTAGAATGACGACCATAAACAAATATGACAACTGTTGAGGAATGTGTCCTCTTCAGTGTTGGGCTCGTTACTCAAAAAAATTAATTTATTACTCGTTACTATTTTCAAAAGTAATATTACTACTTTGCTTATTACTCTCTGCCAACAGAAATTCGTTACTGTTCATTACTTTTCCGTTACACCCCACAAAATTGGTAATTAAGTCGTTTCTCCTCAAAATTCAGATTTTGTATGTGCGCCTCTGTGTGAACGTCTGTATGAATGTTGTAATAATCCATCCAATGAGTAATTTACCGAAGCGCCACCGCCACGTTCCCTTCATCCATGTTTGTTTACATCCCGCTCCCACGTGCAGATAACGTGAAGCACCGTGACGTAAAAAATTGCCGTAAAGCAGTTCTGCTGCTGATTTCCGACATAGCTTAGGAAGCTGTATGTGCAGCTCTCCTATCACGTGAGTGCGCGTGAGCACGCAATGTATTTGTCATTGACGGACAGCAGAGATACCTCAAACCTCACCTCGGAGCATGGCAGCGATGGTGACCACCTCGTCCACGCAGTCGAACTCGCAGGAGGCCAGCAGGGTCTTGGCCATCTGGGGCTCCAGCGGGAACTCGGACATGATGATGCCCATCTCGGACAGGTTGCCGTCGTCATCCAGGGCCGCCAGGTAGTCCAGCTCCTCCAGAGCCTGCATGAGGCCCTCGGGGTCTGAGGTGGAGGGGACAGGGAAGGATTCAAAGATCCCCAAAAAGTAGACAATAAACAACCAACATTTGGCCATAGACAATAAACATGGTTTTTAGTTTGGTATCTCTGAGCACTAGGGCTTGGTATTGGTAAAAATTATGATACCAGTACCAACACCAGTACCCTTAAAGTGATACCGATACCAATAGAGTACTTCATTCGACACCTTTTTTTTTCTACTTCTTTCGATACCCATCATGTGAATGGAAGCATTCAGCTGTGTAAAATGCCACCACTCCTCCTCATTCAAATGATTTTGACACTAATACATTTTGAAAGTGTTCAAATTATTGAAATATTCATTAAATAATTACAAAACTGTACAATGAAGTATTGGGGCAGTGTGAGAGGAAAACCTCTTACACTGTTCAGAAAGGTTCGAAAAAAATAAATAAATAAATAAATGATTGAATGCAGGTATTGATTTGCTGGAGAAGTTTCGATATTACTTGATATTGGCTTATTTCGGTACGATATCTTAAAGGTATTGAGTACCGATACCCAGCCCTACTGATTACCCAAGAGCGAGCGCTCAATACTGGTATCAATGCATCTATTTTAAACTGAAAAGTGCAATTCCGAAAGTGATGAAACCCACCCTTTCAACAGGACGGCACCCCAGGGGGCCATGTTCCAAATCACTAACAAAAAACAAAAAACAAAAAGGCAGCCAGGGATTTAGATTTCCTAATCCTCCCCAACATCTGCCATGTTTCGTAATCCAAAATGAAGAGAGGGTCTCTGTGTGTGACTTTCATGTTTGCCTTCGAACAAACATGTTTTCCATAGACATGGGACACAACGAGCAAGCGGGAACAGAGACAGAGGGCGAGGGAGAAGTGCGTGGGAGGGGGCAGGCTAATCGCAGATCTCGGCACACGGAAGCAGGTCAGCGCCGAGACAATGCTCGTGGAACAGGAGCTGTCAGTTCTGCTGAGGTACGGCTCACTGCCCCCAAACAGAATATTCCCTGTTTGGACCCATTTCACAGGCTGCATCAACCCGACTGGACTCGGAACATTCGTTAGCAAACAATATTAACGTTGCGCTACACGCGCCGCCGTAAATCTGAATTGAATTGCTGTGTGAAAGTTGTGAAATTTCTTACGGATTCCCCATTTTTGTTTGGTAACGGGTGGTTAAAATGGACGGAGATAATAGCGTCAGAATGAAGATATTTCTGTAATTCATATGAAATTAAATGGGATTAAAAAAAAATCTTATTTCATTGTGTATGTATTTCATATTTTAGGAACTCAGACACAATGGGCCTCATTGACTGTGAAGCGCGCTTCTGAATTTGTCCCTTGATACATTCATGCGTCAATTAACAACAGATGTTCCAGGAGGCTACATTTATAGACCCGATAAACCAGATTATCACCATATTAACAAAGCTTGTTGAAAGTGATTCACGCTGATATACGAGGACCCAAAAGCGTGCTGCCAAACTTCAATGGCCAATTGTAAAAATATAGTTAGTTAAATATGCCCGGAAAGACGCCAGTGGCTGAGGCAACGCATGGCTAGCGCAGGACAGCCAACCCTGGAATATAAAGTGCACAGCAGCGATGCATTAGTGCTCTTGGATTGGTGATAAATCTTAGTGAACCATGGTAGACAGCGTAGATTGACTCAAGACATAAAGACGATGCATGACAAAGGGACAAAAGGAAAAAACACGATGTATTTCTAAAATAAAAGCCGAGCTTCAACTTCGATTTCCCAGTCAATAGCTGAATGTGTTCGTTAAAAGACAACGCTTCATCAATTAAGACTCCCAGGGTGTAGGAGACAACTTTCTCAATCACGTTTCCCTGTAGGGTGACAACAGCTGATAGAATCAAGGGCGTTCTTTGCCCTGGAAAACAACATTTGTTTGGTTTTGCCTGCATTCAAAGCTGGCTTCAGTCTGCCGTCCCGGTTGTAGTGTATCAGCAGGTTGTGAGTTCTCGTAAGCCACGGCAAGAGAAGCAGCACAACCATAGATTATAGTATCGTCGGCATAAAGATGTAGATTAGCATTCCCAGATTGATGATAGAAATAGTGAATAAAAAGGGGACCTTGGTCAGAGCCCTGGGGCACTCCTGTACATGTCTAAACGTCCAAACGGGAGCCCGTTCCTCTGGGTGATCTCCTACCCGGCCTGTCGATGAAGTCGCAGTGGCCCAGCCCGCTGATCTCCATCCTCTTCAGGAAGAGCGCGGTGGCGGTGATGTCGGACTCCAGGATGCGGGGACGCGTCTCGCTGGGGAGGGGTCTGTCTTCTGGGTACAGACAGAAACACTTCCCTTTGGGAGAGAAGAAAGAGAAGAATTCCTTTGATCAGATTGGGGAGCAATCTGAAGAAACGAATGACTTCCCAAGTTTGAGTCCGAGTTTCACTTCTAACCTGTCGGACCCGCCAGCTGCTGGCGAGCGCTGGCTTCGCCCGTGCTGATCGGTTGAATGATGACCGAATTAGTCCGGATCCTGGGATTGTACACCTGTAAAGGTATCAAAGGGTGTAAATGACATGAATGTAACTCTATTCCATCTATCCAGGGGCTCCATTACTGCACATCCGACGAAGGTAATGTTATTATTTTATTCATTTATTTAATTTGGATTTAAAATGTCCTTTTATTTTCAGTTTGGATTCATGAGCTCCTCTTTTTTCAGTTTACCTATTTCCGTTTAGTTTTAGTTTCAGATCAATTTGCTGAAAACACTGATATTTTGGTTTGGATTTTTCTACAAACATTTATGAAGAATAAAACAAAGATTTTAGTACTTCAGTTTATTATAGAGAGAGCGTTTTAGTTTCATTTTTCACACTTTTTTTTTCCAATTTAACGTTTATAATAATAACCTTACGATAAAATACAAGGATGGGTTACAGAGCATGTGCAGCAATATTTTTATGAGCATAAACCCCAGAGAAAACAATTATACTTTACAATAAAGTTTAAGATTTACTATATTTGACGTTTTCCCATTAGAAACACTGGTCTAGGAAGGAAACAAAGGATAATCTGTCACTCGCTAATTGGTTAATACTAAGTGAGACTACAAAAGCCACATTTATATCATACACCACAGTGTAACATTTTAAATGGAGAAGAACGTACATATCTTTTATGGAGGCCTGCGTCGATGACGAAGTTTATGGAGCCGACGTCCCAGAAGAAGTCCTCGTTTGGACTGGAGGTGAGAAACACTCTGCGGGTCCGGGCGCTGGCCGAGTGCGGCAGAGCCCCCGCCCGGCCGGGGTGCACGGAGACGGGCATGAGCTCAGCCAGAGCAGGGGGGAGGCTGGAGCCTTCCTTGCGGAGGATGTCACAGGCCAGATCGATTTCCTAGCATCGGGTCGTGAAAGAGACGAGGAGAAAGAGAGGGAACGAGAGACTGAAACCTCAGGTCCTTGAGTGTGATCAGGAATTTGAAAGTGGCTTGAAAGGCATTAATAATTAAGCTCATTTGACAGATCCGAGACATAACTAGCCAAAGCAATTTCTGTCGCAGCTACAAGCGATCAGTGACGCGAGACTCATGAACGATTTGTTAATATCGAACAAAGCTTTTAGATGACTCGGGAGTCGGAAGTCACTCTGCCAAAAGAGTCGTTTGGCATTCTCGAATGAAAAGAGCCGAGAATTACGTTAATGTGGAAAAGAGGTCAAGGCATTCGGCATAATTCATGTTGAATGTGAATGATTCACAACTTGCATTCTCCCAAAAATAAATAAGCGTGACAGAATTAAATGATTCCTGTTAGAATTCAATTCACAGCTCTGAGCCAAACCTACTCTCTTGTTCATTACTGACCGGAAGTCCTCCCTCACTCACTGCGCGTTACACCAACCGAACCGATTCGGTCAATCGATTAGTTGCCAACTATTAAGTTAATCGCCGACTATTTTGATAATCGATTAATCGTTTTGAGTCATTTTTTAAGAAGAAAATTTCCAAATACTCAGATTCCAGCTTCTTAAATGTGAATATTTTCTGGTTTCTTTAGTCCTGTATGACAGAAAACTGAATATCTTTGGGTTGTGGACAAAACAAGAAATTTGAGGACGTCACCTTGGGCTTTGGGAAACTAACCGAAAATAATCTATAGATTAATTGATAATGAAAACAGTTGTTAATTGCGGAAGAGATTCATTTTTCATCACTACTAGCCATAGTTGACCAAATCCGTCAAAATGACACACACAATTCGAAACAAATAGAGGAACCCTGAGCATGCACAGTGGTTAAAGTGCTGTCTCCCAGGTCTGAGCACGTTATTATACAGTACATAGGGAAGGGGCTTTCCTTCCAATCCAGGGTGGAATTGCCCTTTGGAAGCATACTTAAATGGCTGCCACTTACCTGTGCCGTGACCAGAAACACGACCACGTCCCCTTCCTCCTCGGAGCGGTGAATCTCCAGCACCAGGCGCAGGGCCGAGCAGAAGTAGTCTTTGTGACCGACACCACCACCACCGCGGCTGTACACCACCTCCCCTACGCCCGGGTTTTCCAGCTGGATGAGCGGAACGGCCGAGGCCGCGGTAGCACCGCCGTAGTGGGCCAGCAGCTTGGGGCCCGGTCGGGCGGCGGAGAGGAGGACCACCCGGAGCTCCGACCTCTGCAGGGCGATGTCCCTGAGCAGGCCCAGGAGCACGTCGGTGGCCACCGTCCTCTGGTGGGCCTGGTCCACCACCACCACGCCGTAGCGCTCCAGCAGGGGGTCCGACATCATCTCCCTCAGCAGCATGTCGTCCGTGCAGTACCTGGTGACGGGTTTGGGTGGTGTAGGGCGGTATAATGGTCAGAATAAGTGAGTTCAATGTGTTGGAAACATACAGAGAATATTGCACATGGTGATATTTGAAGAAGGCAAACGTATACAAACACAGCAGGAAACACACCGACACGTGACCGAGAATAGCACTGTGTACAATGGGTGAGCCGACTCCACCCAAGACACACACGCTAAATTAAATATTCTCACAGTGGTTTGAATCAAGTCAGTGGCAATTTGGAACATTGTTGGAAGGAAAATATGACAGTAAAACATGTATATGCTTACAATGCTCAAATATGTCCCTATGAATACTTAATAAAGCATTTGATCATTATTATTCATCTTGATGGCTGTTTAGCAACATTAACTCTTAATTCTCATAATTAAACATGCGTAGTGGATCCGTTTGGGCCGGCTGGTTATGATGTGAGGCCCCTCCCATTAATGCGCCGCGCCGACTTGGAAAAAAGAAAAAAAAAAAGGCCAAGACGCGGGAGCATGACATATGGACAGAGAGCTGACCGGGCAGCTGTGGAGAAGCTCCCGAAAAGGGGCCCCTCGGCCCTTTTGTTCACGGTGCCCTTTAGGGGTCTGAAAAGGCGGGGTGATTTAGCTGTGTGCCATGAGCATCCATCAGCGTTCGTGGCGGTTCGTCACAGTGTCTAATATAAGAGTGTGTGTGTGTGGTTTTCCCAGACCTGAGCACCGTGTCGCTGGAGCAGCAGGTCTCCAGGGGTATGGAGTAGCCCACTTCATGGCCAATGTTGACGTCCATCTCATCGGCCACTCTTAAGGCGAGGTCCACCGTTTGCTGACCATTGATCTGGGTGCACACCACCATGCCGTGGCGATACTTGACCGACAGACAGAACTCGGCGCACCACTGAGGGATCTGTGTGAAAGAAAAAAAAGAAAAAAAGTTTGAAACAACTTGGTTACTTCATGGACACCCTACAT
>OMKR01055107.1:0-13515 GCA_900302355.1 Cyttopsis rosea
TGGAGAAATAAAACAGGGCATTACCATTCTATTGTCTGGAACATTCATGTAGTGGAAATATTTGCATAGACACACACACATATAAATCGCTATAGTGTGTGTATGTCCCAAACACACTATGTCCTTCCTGTTTTGGTTATTCCCAACATGTCTTCTAGCTGAGAGCTCTCCAGGTGTGCCGTGTGCCATGTTTCAAATTCCACTTGATAAATAAATAAATAATGAGAATTAGCTCTTGCGTTGCAAGATCAAAATTGCCAGACTGCACTAATTCATCCAATTCATCTTTCATCTATCTATCTATCTATCTATCTATCTATCTATCTATCTATCTATCTATCTATCTATCTATCTATCTATCTATCTATCTAATAAAAGCACAGGACTAAAATGCTGAAACATAAAAAATACAATAAAATCACTGAAATAAAGGTCAAAGTGCAATTTAAAGCAGGATTAGGATTATTTCACTAAAAAGCAGTGGCAAATATGAGCGTTTTGAGCCTAGTTGTCCCGGATGTATACAGTGGTTGTGAGGGCAAATCTGAGATCTTCTAGAAGTTCGTTCCAACAATATATCTTAATAAATGCTCTGTCTAGCATAATATGTGCCACACTCATATGCTGCTTCTGCATCTTTGTCAGTACTCCACAGTTAGTAGACACAGTAGGTCTCAATGGTTCATATTGGAGGAAGAAATCAAATGTATCGGATCTATTTTGGCCTGAAGCCGAATTCATAAACAAGCCGCAGTATCTAAAAATCTATTGAGAATTGGTGCAGCGTCTTCAGCTTTCTTAGAGCAGCTGCATTCTCAATTTTCAGACATCTAAAGAAAGGCCATTACAGTAGTCTAACCTACTGGGAATTGAGGAATGGGTATGTTTTCCTAGGTCTTGTTTCATCATGAATCCTCACTATAATATAGCAAAGATTCATATATTCTTATATTTGATTAATTACTTTATGTGGCTATTAGAATTTAGAGCCGAGGGCATAATTACACCAAGATGTCCAACTTGGTTTTCAGCATCGAAAGATAGGAGTCAGGTAACTTTCAGCCTTTCCACTTCGACACCAAAGACAAGTGTACGTTTTGAGTAACAGACACCTGAGTAGAAGACATTCTCGCGGTCCGACCAACAGGAAATAAACAAGAAACCCAAGCGAGATTGAAGGGCGAAGAGAGAGTAAAATGCAGAAACAGAGTGGGGAGATAAGAAGTGTTGACACAGCGCGAGAAGAGCATTAAGCAGCTTTGGCATCTTTAGAACGCTGGGATTTCCAGACTTTCCTCGCACTATACCAAGGCGACACCTCCGGCTGTGCCGTCCTCAGACTTTCTGACTGAGTAATATGGATGTAGACGAGGATAATAACTGAAAGGAAAGTGTCCGCGGTGTGTCCTGGATTGCTCTCCTGCTAATTTCCTTCTATCTGGTACACTCCTGGAAGACGGCGAGGATATCGTCGAATTAGGCCCCAGCTGCCAATCCTAATCTGTGCAGATGGCCGCCGTGCCCCTCGCTGTGACTCCAGAGTCGAGGAAAACCTGTGCTGCTTGTCAAACTCTTTTCAATTCTGTATTCTGAGTTTGAATGGTGCATAATCCGAAATCAATATTACTCCTTTCTGTACAAACTTGGAATGTATGTGTCCCAAATTTGAATGAAAATGTGTGATTAGTGATGGAATTTTGGAAGAAGAAAGTGTATTTTCTTACTTTGAAAGTAATTTTTTTAAATCCAGATTCAATTCAAAACAAACAAAACATAACATAAGAAACAGTTTCAAAATTGACTTGTAATATGAACTGAGATAGTCCATAGTTGCAAATTTAACTCTGAGACCCCATCTACACTTGGCATTAACAGGCGTCTTTGATGATCCGATAGCAATCGACAGCTCTAATGCCGGGTGTAAACGCACCCAATGCGTCCTCAATGCGGTTTGAGATCCGATCGCTCAGACCACATTGGGAGGTGATCTGGCTGCATATATCCGCATTCGTTTGGCAGTGTAAACACAAATGTGTCCTGGGCCACATTCAAGGACCACCTACCCAGCTGACGTTCTCCCCATTACAGAAGTGCAGGATTTATTATTTACAAGGAAAGTATTTACACAAAAAACATCCAGTTTTTACTAAATTAAGTCCCATAGCAGCGAAACAGGGAAGAACGCTTCATTCCATTCCATTCCACAGTGATCGGGACAGTCCCGTAACTCAGTTGTGTTTAAAAATGTCGTTTCATACAAATAGGAAACTAACGAAAATAAATACATCTAAAATAAAAACACTCAGTTTTATTGGTTTTGGCTGGAGACAAAGAACCGAAACGCACGGTTGACCGGAGATGCTTCCTCTCCGTGGATCGCACGGTGCACCGCTGGAGAAAAAAACTTGATTCCAATTCTCTGAGTTCTTTATTTTCTCGACTCCACTCCATGTTCACGTTCAAAGATTTCCATATAAGTAAGAAAATCAGGAAACTAAATAAATGTGTCATCTCTGCGTACACTACAGATGGCACCAACATTTCAGTCTGTTTTGATTCTGCCCGGCGCGCCAAGGTCTTTGCATTTGGTCTATGCAAACTGAAATGATGTACATGTTTATTTGCATATAGAGCAGGGTAGTTTAGATCCCTTCTCTCGAGACGCGTGTGGAGACGCATTTTAATGACAAGTGTAAACAGGGCCTTAAAAGGCGTCCAATTTCTGGCAACATCTGTGTATCATGTATCATTTAAAATTTCCCTTCATTTTGAGCATTGGAAAACAGACTTTTACTAATCATCAACATCTTGGCCGATGGCCTTTCTAGAGAAGTTCTTCAATATTGTGTGTGAGTCAACCTGGCAATTGCGGCAACATTTCTTTTCTCCGCATCTTGTTTACTGCATCCTAAATATCGTACTTGTGTAATATGTCATTTGTCAAAATATTTAAAACATATTAATTACGCATACGCATTAAAATACTGTCCAACGCAAACAGGGTATGTTGTTTGCTTTGAAATCTGGCCAAATTCCAACAAATAAATAAATATCTAATGCAGGTTTCAGGCTGTTGGGTTTGGATACAGACACAAGTTCAACAGAAGTGCAGCAGCTCTGCTAGAACAGCCACAATTACGAGCCAAATAGATGTTACAGGCAGACCAATTGCAAAATAACATTCTTAAAGTAGCAATAGACAACTTGGTATTGTGGTATTGTGGAATACCGGGTCGCTTCATGTTTACCTCAGTGCCAAGCGTGTCCGGACGTGGAGGATTCACACATATAAAAACATATTTATGTTTCCCCTTATTTATAATACATCATTGAAATGTTCCCCCTGTGCATTATTTTGTCGTTCATTCATGCCCGCTGGCAGTCCGAATTGCATAGTGAAAGCGAGGCTTAGAGGGAAGCAATCTAAACACAGATGGTGTCATTATTCTATAGCCATATACACTGTGCAATCAACATTAACTTCATAATGATAAGAAAAAGGAAGAAAGTTGTCTATTGTCGCTTTAATGTCATTATCTTACTTACGAATTACTTGTCTATCTAACAGCGCAATTGTCCTATGAAATCTCACTACATTACTCATTACATTTCACTGGTTTTTGGCGTCAAAATCAGGCCTCTCCTTCTGACTGGTGGGACAGTCCAAAAACTTTACTTACTTTAAACAACATTCACAACCCCCTTTTTCTTCTCAAGTAAATAAAAAAGAGCTATTCAACCCCTAAGAAGCAGGTTCCGAAGAACCGTTTTACAATGGACACCCTCCATCGACCATTGCGTCTCAATGGTCTTCACAGCGTCCAAAGGAGAAAGCATACATGCATTGTTGTCACCTCTGTTCCAAGGAAAGTAGATAGCGGCTGTTCAAGAAGTCACTAGACATCACCAGATGACGTCATGTATGAATTTGCATAGAATCTGAGAAGATGGAGGACCTGTCGATAACCTCTCCCTGACTTTCTGTTGAGTGGCGCACTACCGCAGGTCCCTTGAGTATCCTCATCTTAAGACAGAGGGCTGTGATACTGCCAATAGCTTCGCAGCTTGTGCTTGTGCAGCCTACCCTGGCTTGTCTCACTGCTGCTACGCCGATAGTTGACAAAAATGCATTGTAAATCTGAACAGAAAAGCTTTTCAGACGCTCCAGAACGTCATTAAAATTGCAGCCGCCGATAGGGTCTGAAAAGCCGTTAAATCTAGCGCGACAAGTTGGCAACACTGCAGGCATGTTGTTTTTGAAGTAACTCCCTAAGCAAGGTCAACTTGCTATAGATGACACGGATGCGGCGCCAAGAATTCAATTTCTCCTTAAAGTGAAGTGCTACCTCCTTCCACGAGTCTATCCGCCGCCGGCCCCGATAAGAAGCTATTACCGTGGACCCCCTTCTCAATTGAAACTCAAAATATATAGGGACAGACTTATCAACAGTCTGGTGTCCGAGGCAGCGGCTGAAACGCCACGTACTGATTTGTGAACCGCTGTGTATCTGAGGAAGCATAGGAAATATCATTTATATACATGTGGGATTGTGTTACTTTTTCCTTTCCGATGGTTTACAGTTCACTGTGGTGTAAAGCTCTGAGGGATGAAATTCTTCACAGCAAATGCAATCAGAGCCCCAGTACACGAGAAGGTGTGAGGGACCGTCACCATAACAGAACAGTAAATAAAGTGAAGTTATGGCCTTCATGCGGCATCATGTACAACTCAGAACGTCAACTTGGTCTCCGAATACACTAAAACTTTAGACAATTTAAAAGAAAATGATAATGACACCAAATTACTCAAATGACTAGATTGGATAGGATCACCTTAGTACATCTAGGATCCTGAACAAGTGTACAAAGCAAAGTTGCATCACACTTCATCAATCCTTTGCAATCCCTGAAATACAAGGAACAACAAACTGATTGCACACAGGATACCAATAGAGACTGAGTAATACCTACGTGGTCACCTGAATTCTGGGTTTTTTCGTTGCCCAAACACGAGCTGTTCAGTTGTGCCACAAATCTTTAAACTCAGACTTCAGTTTGACATTTGGAAGTGACCTATGATGCGAGCGCGTACGTGTTGCCATTATAGCGCACGACGCTCTGGCAAGCCATCGGTCTTCAGGGCAGGGATGCCTCAATTTAAGGAGCCTGATGTGACACGATGCATTAACCTAGAGTCAACCTTGCGGTATTAAAAACCTGTGAGTCACTTTTTGTCATTACCACACACACACACACATCACACACAGTCCTAGTGATCTGAGAGAATTGCTGCTAATTATAATATTTCAAATTAAACCAATATTATGTATAATATATATAATTTAGCCTGTTTGTATAATGATTTGTTATCACAGAAAACACTCACAGATATGGCTTTTCTTTCACAGAAGTCCAGAAATATAGGAAACGTGACAATTGAGCATAACGTTAGTTCAGGCAGGTCATGGAGTCAAGCTCAGCTCACAATCCCAGCTACAGCTACCGGATCAGCTGATTCCCTTCTATGCATCCAGTTGGCAAATCTCATACAAGGCGCCCAATTTAAGCTGCTTTCGCCTGCCTAACCCACGCCGCTTCCTCTGCGAGCCGCTCGCAAGCTCCCACATGAGAACGACCAGGAAATTGATTCACGGAAGTCTTCTGTCTTCTACGACTCAAAATAGATTTTCAAATTCCAAAACTCGATTTTTTTAAATTGTGATAATGTGGTTTCATGTTCTCCTGAGAACTATAATGGTGGCTCGCTGTTTTGACTCCCTGGAAGGATTGCATTGGAAGCGATGGGAGATCAGCGTTTTGCTGCTTTATTTCTGATATATGTTGGACTTATGCTGATCTGCAGCATAAGTCGGATGTGGAACTCGAGTCTACTAATTACTTTTTGATGCAAATAGACAAAGAATATACGCAACAGCTCATTCAAGTTTGGTGATTTTATTGTAAATTAACAGGGTCGTTGTAATGTTCAGTTTACAATCAAGGTCATGTTTTTATTGGTATTTATGTGCAGTTTCTTCTTCGAGATCTTGCAGTGACCGAGGATAATTACATAGTGACTCCGTTCCATAGTTCAGTAAATAAATAGTCCTCTGTAATAAAATGCTGAATCAGTTCAACAGGGTTGAATGGGCGGGTTGAACGGGCGGACAGACCAGCTTCTTTTTGGCGATTTCGGCGGTTTAACCTCCTTCGTTCACCTAATAATAAATAATACGCATTGTTGATTTCAAATACAGATGCATCTGCGCAAGTCTGTGCCAGCCCAGCACCCGCAACGCTGAACAATGACGTCACTCCAGCAAGCACAGTGGAGAACGCTGGGAAAAACTGCAGTTGCAGTCTCCACCGGGGTTTCATTCTTACCTCCTGCTGCTGCAATTTCTATCCTAACCGCTGTTTGTCAATTATTTGATTACAGGACTACAAGGTAGGTGATTACAAGGTATATAGCTGGTTTGACTGGAATGTCAAAAGCGTCATTCGTTTGCAACAATTTTCAATCTGCTTGAAGGAGCCTGAGATAGATGATGCATAATTTATTTTATTTATTTATTTATTTATTTATTTATTATACTTTAATTATCACTCTGGGGGAAATTTGTCCTCTACATTTGACCAATCCTATACCTAGGAGCAGTGGGCAGCAGTGCAGCGCCCGGGGACCAACTCCAGCTCTTTTGCCAGTGCCTTGGTCAGGGGCACCGACAGGAGTATTAACCCCCTAACATACAGTACATGTGTTTTGATGGTGGGAGGAAACCGGAGCATCCAGAGGAAACCCACACAAACACGGGGAGAACATGCAAACTCCACACAGAAAGGACCTGGGACGGCCAGGATTCGTACACATGATGTTGAACGGCTTCATGTATCAGGGTCCCTACAAGTAGCAGAAAGTAAATTTAAGACTTTCTAGGCGGGCCTGCTGCAGTTGCACACGGTGTACTTCCTGATGGTGCACGGTGCCCCTTGCCAGGCGCTCAGCTCACTGTGCAGGGGTCTCCTCACCTCGCATGCATCAGGTGTGTCACAGGGAAATACACTGTTTCTCACGGGATGCCCCTCCCCCCGCTGGCTCGCTGTTCACTGTTCACTGTTTTATTGAAGTTTATTTTATATTTTACGTGTCCAAATTGCACCAAATTTGACACTGCACGTCCTTGGGTCCCCAGCAAGTGTGAAGTAGAACGGATGAACAGTTGTCGAGATCATTGAAGGACAAAATTTGAAGGACAAAGAGACAGAGATCTTGCCAGGGTCCAGACCTTTGAACACACCCACTCCACCGAATGGACCGAATCTTATGGTCTGGTATTGCGACATGGAACAGCGATTTCTCCGGTTGAAAAAACATTCGGAGGGACTAGGACTAACGATTAGCCAAACAGCGCCACGGGCGGGACTAACGCCGTTGCAGGATTAATAACTGCAATGGCGGCCGACAAGATAGACGCTGCTATCGAGGCTGTTCTGAATCGATTAAAAGTACAAATTATTTACATTTTTGTTTTTACTTTGCCAGGTATGTTGGCATGGCTATGGATCAGTGAATTACATTAGATTCAGACGGACACGTTGGTCTCTATTGATTCGTTAGGGAAAATCGAGCCCTCCTCCCCCACGGAAGTGGGCTAGAGTGGTGGCAATCTCAGACTGAAGATGAAAACAGAGTTGACAATTCTGTCTGATATCAGACTAACAGAGATCTCTTCCTTTAGTAAATAGATAACTGTAAACTGCCTTTTGTGCTTCATCTCTTAGATGATTGTCTGCTAGTGGACTATCCAAATTCAACCTGATCGATGCATCTCTGCTCTCAAACATACTTTTGGAAATTGGGTATTCCTCTATCTGAAGAGAAAACGTCAGGCTATAAGGCTATAACTTTTCTAGGCACCACCTTAGATTGCAACCTGATGCAAGCCTCCCTGCCTCATATAATAAAAATAATAAAAATAAAAAATTCAGAGAGGTCATGAGAAAGCACAGTCGCGATTTCAAAAAGAGAATTTCTTTCTTTGCTTGGGCATATTAATTTTACAATGTGCGTTATTCCCCAGGGTCGCTCCTTTATATCCAGGCTTCTCGAACTCTCCAATCTGTAGAGTAACTCCATGGTATGATGAGCTTGGATGCAGCTCCGAGCTCCGGTTCTGGTCTCTTCTGTGCGACAAATGGAATGGCATCTCATTATTTTATAATAATAATAATAACCTTTATTTGTATAACGTCATGTAACTCAAGCTGCTTCACATTAAAAGAAGGCCATCAGATAGCGACAATATAAGCAAGCCAGCAAAGCAAATGCATTTACAAGTAGAGTAATTAAATAATTTAAAGGATGAAATAAATTAAAAACAGGGTAAATACTATCATTACACCCAAAATGCACAAATATAATAAAAAAAATAAAATGAACCCATATGATTAAATTAAAATACCTTCGCCTAATCCCAGATTTTGCGTACTATTTTAAAATAATTTCTCTTGTCTCCTATACGTTTCCTTGCTGCACCAGTGTTGCCAAGCTTCCCCTGGTGCCGTCAAAATATTGCGACTATTTTATTACAAACTATTTGATTTCTACTGCTCTAATGGAAATGTTTGTGCCATCCTCTCTGCAGCTTTTTGCCTGTCAATCTTTCCATCATATGTGCCTTAATAGTTCATCGTTTTGGATACCGCAAACGCAGCCATCCTCCATAAAGGGACCAGTCGCAGCCGACCTCAAGCCAGCCAACAAGAGCCTCTCTTTGCCACAGAAGAGGGGAAACCCATGACCCGAGCTTGGTTTGCCTCTCGCCTCCTCTGCCCATCCTGTGGGCTTAGGAGCAGCAAAAACTGTTTCAATGCCAAGGCTATGGGCCATTGGTCATCATCTGCCTATGAGTGTTACCTCCAGCCCTAGGCTCAAGCCATCCTCGATGCTCAAAGCTATGAGTGCCCTGTGATTTGCTGGCTCATACTAGTAATGTTATGGCATATCTGCCGGGCTCTCTTCTCATTAACTCACTAGAAATGTTACCTCAACTAGCAATCTGTATAGATTAAATTGGCCCAATTTTTGTCTAATTGGCTTTCCAACTAAGTTGCTCAGCTACCTCCTCCCGAGGCACTTCCATGAAAGTGTATGGAAGGCCAGGGAGGTCTGCCTGGTATGGTTGTTTTGGGGGTATTTTGATGCTGCTCTCCCTGCCTTAGGTTTTCCCATGTAGGCTCATGGAAGGGTGGGGAGGCGTGCTCTCCCCGCCTCAAGGCTTTCCACGTATGCGTGTGGAAGGGCAGGGAGGTCCCAGAACAAAGCATACCACCAAATATATCTTACTACTATTGGAATAAAAGTATTTTTGACAAAAGTGGGCCTGACTGAAATTGAGCATTGCGTTCCTGCAGATCACAGAGTTAAGCTTTATACCCATCATAAACAGCAACCTAACTCAACCTAACAACAAAATACCTCACCAAAATATCTAACTAAATATGTAATAATTTTGCCCCTAGGAGGCCGCAAACCCCAGTTTGGGAACCCCTGATAATTAAAAGAGAAAAAAGGGAAGAGAAAGGGTGGAATATCACGCATGTATGTGGATTTTCGCCATGTTGAGTTCACTATGATAATAAAAAAATGTGTACACACACACACAGAACTGGACAAAAGATAATGCAATATGCAGATGCAAGTTAAAAAAAAAGGAGAGACAGGCAGACTGGGAATCAACCAGAGAAAGACAGAGAGGACGCGCAAGCATGACAAAGAATAATTTGTGGACTTGGAACAGAATAGGTCAGTCTATAATTTACAAGCTGGTAGTCAAGGCGGCAGGCGGACCGTCCAACTAACATGCAGAAATACATGGATGGCTCAGTTACAACGTGCCTCCGCCAATGAATAATTGGCAAATAACAGTTCTGGCTGAACAAGATAGTAAGATAGATTGTTTGCCAACAACAACTGCCAACAGTTTGTTGAGTCTATTGACACCTTTTTTATGGAAGATTTAACCCCAAGTGACTTCAGAGAAAAACAGGGTCATTTAAAATCATGCATTCTGTTGTTAACTATGGAGAACAATAATCTACTGTATAGTTAATAGTAGAGGATGCTGAAAAGGTGATTATAAAGTTGATGCTAGACCTTGACATGCAAGGTACCAATTTGTACTCATTGGGAGCAGTTGGGAATTCAGGGTTCGGGATTCTTGCCCAAGGATGGAATTCATGGACCGATGATGGCTTTTGGCCCAGATGATAGGAACAACCTTATACGACAATGCTGGTGTGATTAGCTAGCTGAGATTTTCTGTGATCTGTTTAACTGCTTACTCAAGGAGCATCTAGTCCAAGCGAATGGTACCTAATGACCTCAGAACATCTAGTGCTTTCACAGATCATATGGTCTACAGAGTACAGTGGATCCTTGTCACTATTGGAGTTCATGATGCTATCCTGGTACTCTATCTTGTTCATCCTCACCTGGAATCCCCAAAGTCTTGTGTTGCATAAGTATCTGTTGGTTTCTCCAGTGTATTTAATGCAGGCCAACACCACTTAATGTCTCTGGATAAATGGATAAATATGGTATGGAGCTCAATCCTCACATTGTTCTTTGGATAAAGTGCCATTTCTTAAGTTTATCCTGGTTAGAAATTGCATATTTTGACTATTACCAAGACATAATTGTTGGTCCTAGGTGGCCTCTTGGGTAGTGGTTATTCATAAGAACAATGGCTACGGACTAATGACTACAGACTAAACAATTACTTCAAACAAGTGCCATCCCAAAAATGGAGATTGTGGAACAGCGCAAACACCACCATTTTACCATCTCAGACAATAACTTTGGAGCCAACCGTCATTAAGTACCGTGCCATATGGGAGTCAAGGCCATTTTCCCTTAAACTCGGGACGCAGGAACCTAATGCCCATCAGCCAGTCCTCAATGCATATTCAGCCTCCAGAGACTCTGTATTGACCTTCACTTTAACAGCTCAATGTGCTTCTCAACAACATCTGGAAGATTAAGATGGTGATGGCGATATTGCCAAGTTGTAAAATATTGGGAAAACAGGAAACAGACCATCAAGGAGTTTAATGGGGAGTCCACGGACGAGAAAGGAAAATGCACTAATGGATCTTCCAACACATATCTTAAATCATCACACTTTGAGGGTGAGATATTTTTCCTTTGTGGCTAAATGATGGCTTTGAAGTAAGAACACAAAATGGCTATGACGCTGGAAGTTCCCTATGGACCAATGATGTAAGTGAGATGCGTGTTTGACCTCTTTCATGTTGCTTTTTGATTGCGTTATATTTGTCAGAAGAAATAAAGGTCAAGCATAACAGTTGTTTTGTTGGAGAAAGAACATTGCTGATCTACTCACCAGGTTTCGGGTGTACAGTATGCACAATGGTGTGACATTATCAACACTCAAATAATGGGGAATATTGTGCATAAAAATGATGTAGCGAAAGTGGGAGATGAAAACATTTTTACACATCTTGTTTTGCAGGTGTTATTTTTCGCTAATGGAGAAGAGAGGAAATGTGTCCTTTGTGGATGATGCATTCTGAGCATGTGGACCTCCCCAGAGGGAAGGTTAAATGTGGCGGGTTTGATCAATCTGAGGGAATTCCAGAAAGGAAAGAAAGGAAAGGGAGCGATGGGTTATTAGAATAGTTAATAATGTGTTTATCTAATTCTTAGGCAGAATTTATTTTGGAAAACCACTCCAGCCTTTTGCAAGGGCCTCGACCTCGACAGAAGTAGCTATAGAAGTAGAATATATAAGAAGTTACAAAAGAACGTGCAAGTTCAAACTCTAGGAAGTAGTTCCCAAAACCCAATGGCACTTATCAGTGCATGTCAAGCAATCACCGTGATTACATTTCCAGGGACAAGTGATTTGTTGATATGTCATTAAATACATCAATATATCAATATCATATCAAGAAGACTTCTCCACCTGCAACGCATATATAGGTTGTGTCCAGAATGGAAGGTGAATGTGGCTGTTGTTGTTGTTGTTGCTGTTTCCTGAATTTCCCTCCACAGATAAAAGTGTTATCATATCTTGTGTTATCTATCATGTGGCTTGGCCATATGAACCAAAAGATGATGATTTTAAATAGGATGTGAAGTCACGATTTTCTAATATGTTTACAAAGATATTTGATTCATCATGCTATCATCTATGCCTCTGAGTTCTCTCAAGACCATCATCACTGCACTTTTTGGGCCTTAAATTAAGCACATTTTTCACCAATTTCCAATTTAATGAAATTAATGACACACATGCCTCTTAATGAGCAAAGTTTGAAACAAAGATAAAGGAATCGACTCCAGAGATGTAGAGAATAAATCAGAACCGGAGATGCTTTATAGAGCAGCCACCAGCTCAAAGCAGAGACCGTCTGTCATTTGATTCCAAAGTGATTCACAGTGTCTCCATATTCTGAAGATTCCTCAATGTGTCAGGCGCTAAATACTGGAAAGACATAATAACGGACATGGAGGAAGGAGGGAAGATTAATGAGAGGGAGAGGAAAGCACAGGCGTTTAAAAGCAACGGACCCCGGAGGAAAATGCAAGACTCCTCACTGAACCGAGCGTAAACCCCAAACTACATTGCCGACCAAACCTCACGTTACGTTATCCCATGGCCAAGGAAATGGATGACAATATTTTACCAACCGGATATATTGAAATTGCACTTCACTGTCTGGGACCCAACAAGGTGTCATTTTATGGAAAAGAAAAGAGAGAAAAAGTAATGATTTAGCCGCACCAGTACCTGACCTCCCGCTATGATTAGAGACTTCATCACAGGCCTGGATATCGACTCCCATTTAATGAAGGTAACATTTCCGTCCGCCGGTCCCCGGTCGGTGGCAGTATGGGGGGTGGCATTGGATGTCGGGACCCAACAGGGGGGGAAACAGGAAGTAATTGATTCCTGTGATTGGCTGATCAGTTCCCTCATATATTCAGCTGGCTGTTGGGTTAGTCATAGTGCGTGCTTGCGATATAAATGAATTATGGTGATTTGCAGAGTCCGTTGTTTTACTTTTATGGTCTTTGGTGTTTTGTGGTCTCTATCGCAATAGCATCATTATCCTGGTAAAAATATCGGATCGTATCGTGACATTCCCGGTGATTCCCACCCGCAACTTCTCAATGTTGCAGCAGAAAAAAACAAGCTGGCAGTTCTGTATTGTCTTGAGATAAACGGATGGAATGTTAAACGTCTATTTTAATGGAGGGAGAACAGAGAGTCGTGTTGGACTGTTTGTGTGAACTCTCTTGTGGGGGAAGAGTGGTAAAATGACCTTCAAGCTTGACAGACTGGAAAATTGGTCTGCATTTGTTTGTGTGTGTGGGAGAGAAAGACAATAGTTTCACACGCACACACACACACACACGCACGCACACACACACACACACACACACACACACACACACACACACACACACACACACAGAGAGACACACAC
>OMKR01055143.1:3006-16783 GCA_900302355.1 Cyttopsis rosea
TAGATAGACAGATAGATATATAGATAGAGATACAGATAGACAGATAGACAGATAGACAGATAGACAGATAGATAGACAGATAGATAGACAGATAGATAGATAGATAGAGTATACAGATAGACAGATAGACAGATAGATAGATAGACAGATAGATAGATAGATAGATAGATGATAGATAAATAGAAAGATAGACAGAGTAGATAGACAGAGACAGATAGATAGATAGGGTTTAATGTATTGTAGTGTGTGTGTGTGTGTGTGTGTGTGTGCATCACTGCGTCCTTCATAGTCAACCCCTCTGCCGACTTACCCACGATTCCTTGCAACGAGAAGCAGGCCTGACAAGGCATCAATTGTGGTGCAACAGCTTACAGCCATTTCGCTCTTAACCTCAGAACTTGTTTTGAAATCTCCGGGGGGCATCGGCAAATTAAACGCTATTGCCGCGGAAGCCCGGTCTTTCTTCCCGCTCATCACACACATGGCTTTGAAAGGTGTTTGTATTTTGGGATGAGAAGAGATGGGAAGGACAAGCAAAGGGTTTTTGGTCTCAGAAAAGAAAGAGATTCAGCCCTAAATGTTCCTCGATGGAGAATTGCAACCTCACTTAGCTAAATTGACCGTGTCGTATCTCTCAATGCCCATTATTCTAATGGAAAAAAAGGACCCCACTCCAGGTGCTCTGTGGGAGCCATAAAGTCTTAGGTATCTTCCTTTTCCACACACACAGCATTCCTCCTGTGGGAGTGGAGAGTGGTCACGTACGCCTGAATAGCGGTGTTCAACACCTTGGTGGCAACCGACCGTGGCACAGACTCGGCCTGTCTTTCAGCCGAGCCCTAATATGTTTTCGCAGTCATACGATACGTTACTGCAGCGTGTTCGCTCAGAAGCATGACTTATAATTCTACAATATTACAGCGATGAAGATGAAGCTCCTCGCTGAAGATTTTGGACGGAGGCCTTGACAATAAAACATCCGGATGGCCTTGACAATAGCCATGTTTCCTTTCAAATGTCACAACGTTGTCCCCGAATTGTAATTTACCTGGGGCAGAAGGGCACTTCCCGCTTGAGTCTTGCACAGTTACTCTGATCTGTCAGGCAGAAAAATAACCAGAGGCCACTTCAAAGGCCAAGCGTCGACACTGGGCTGAGGCCAAAACTGCTACTGGCTTCATGGGAGCCAAAGCTAAAAGGGCCTCTTCATATGAAAATTGGTTTCATTAAGATGATTGGACTCCTTTGAGGGGCAGTGGGGGGAAAAAGAAACACATGCTGACAAGCATAAGTGTCTGCACCTTCATAAAAAGATCAAGTACAATCCTTTTTACGCCTTTTCAGACTCAAAGTGCGGTTATCGATTCTTTTAATGCGACACAAGGCGACAGAAAATGTTTCTTGCCATAAATGAAACATAAAATGTTGAGAACAAGAGCCCTTTCTGGCCACCAGCGGCTCACGTGAGTCATTTCGATGTTGGTGAAAGGATTAACTGTACACTAAAATTTTATCTGAGGAGGTGTTTTACAGTCTCCTGCGTAAAATCATTTACAGGCGAGACAGAGAGGAAAATGTGCTATTTATGTGAAAGAGCATTCAGTTTAGGGAAGTGGCAAAAAAACATAGTATTCTGCAATTAGAGCTAAGCATCAAGGTCCATTCACCATGTGGTGGGAGAGTACAATTTAAAGAATTTACGGAGCCGCAACCACAAAAATTACTTACAGGATAAATATGACCGAGACTAAACAGCTAAATAATTTAAGTAATTTTGAAGTTGGAATGTGAAACGGTGGGGAAGTTAGCCGTTCACACCTTTCAGTTTGGCCGGGAAAAGATTTCCAGCTGTAACGTAGCTGCAAGAACACACCCAAAACCCGTCAACCTGTCAAGCCGCCTGATAAGGGCACATGCGGAAATTACCAGACACTTTCCACAGAGGAGGATATGGGAGAGGTGTACCGAGGGAGGTTTTATCGCGGTAGAGGTTCAGAGAGCTGCCGCTGTAGAAGCGCTCTTTGGGATGTAGAGGGGAGGGGAGAGTAACTCGACCTGATCGAGTGGCTGCTTATCTGGACGGGGATCAAACCCTGAGAAGTATGCTGTAATTTCTTTCCCCGGCCTTGACAAGAAGAACGGGCTTTCAGTGTGGTTTTCCTGCTCATGAAAGTGGCTAAACTACCGCACTTCATAGACCAGACCGCCTCTCGCCGTGTTGGCAAAGCCACGGCTATAAGGTAGCTGGATCGTGAGTGGAAAATAATAGGGTATTTACACTGCATGAGGTGGGCGCTTAGGGAATCTGACCACTGTCCATATTCAAGCTCTTTCCCACTGAGGCCTAAGTCAGACGCTTGGTCATCAAAAGTTGCAGCGAGAGGGGATCGGAGGCCACAGCAGCAGGTATTGTAAGATAATGGTTTCAGTTTGGGGGTAACCCCCTCAATCACTGCTGCTCCCCGGACTTGATACAAGCTAAGTTTCCAGGAGAAATGGGTTCTGCGTTTGGCTCGTGTTACCTGGCTCTGCTGGGGCTGACCTGAGAGGGACCTGCAGATTAAGGAACCATCTGGGAGCTGCAACCCGAGTCCTGGAGCAGAGGAACCAGCTCGCCACCGTTGCTCACTCAGCGACGCAGTCACACCCGGGCAAAGGAACCTCTAAAATTTTTTGAAAAATAGGTGTGCTGACCTTAACCCTAACCTTAACCCTAACCCCTCCTATTTTAAAATTGCATATGTTCAAAGTTCAAAGTTCAAAGTTCAAAGTGTTTTATTGTCAAATGTACAGTACAACACAAGGTCATTCTGGACAATGAAATTCTTGTGGCAAGGCAAGCAACAACTACGTAGTAGCACAAACAGATAGGACTTAAGTACAACAAAGACTAAGTAGTACAACGTACAAGTAGAGGTCACATATAAGGGCACGAGGTCGAAGTAAAGGGCAGGTAACATATATGAACATGACAATAACTAGAAAAGTACTCAAGACTATTGCACATTATGAATATAATATATAATATATGCCGTGTAGATTAAAAAAAATTACGATTAGACTAAAGTGGATTATTCAATAAAACTACAAAACACAAATTACGTGACAGGTCATTAACCAATTGGCAGTTCAAGGAAAACAAGGACAAATTCTGATTTACTGGTTGATAGGGTACTTGAACACCAATAGGCAATTCACTTGACATAACCTGATTTAAAAGGGGGAAATACATGCATATTGCAATCTATTTTTAACAAAGGTATAACAATGTTTCACTGATAGAACTATTTACTGATATTCTGTCTGTAGATATTGTGAACTGAAGAAGAAAAATATGAAGTTCAACAAAAGTAATGGCAAGAGGGAGTTGGCCGTCCATTGGCTTGATTCCTAAAAGATATCCATTGACAATCGAGAGAAGCTGAGTAATATCCCCTTTCTAGATCACATTGTACATTTTACACCAAAGCGAGCCCAAACTCCAGCGCTTCACGCCGCAACAGTAAAATGAATACTCTAGCTCATCCGCCCATGTTACAACACAAACGGGGGTCAGCTTGAGTGCAGGAAGCGAAAATCCGGAGATTTGAAAAATGATCCCAGTTTACTCAGAAAGAATCTGCATCTAATCATATTAACTTGCAATTCACAATCACCGGGCCGTAATGAAGAGCGATCGTCTGAATCGTCTAAATTATGAAAAATGGCTGGACTGAGACTCCCAGGTCCAGATGTGGAGTACAGTAGGCATGGCATCACTGATCTCATTTCCTGGGCTTTTGATCCAGAAGATGGAGCGCTTCTGCTGTAAAGTTCTGCTGTAAAGTTCACTAAGACAATATGTTGCTGTGTAACTAAGGGGATGGAAGCCAAACATCGGCAAGATTGTTTATGTCATTTGGAAAATTTCAACAACTTTTACAGAAGCGATGTGTGGCCATGTCAAATGTAATGCTTTTCTGTGGCCCTTTCTCCTCTCATTTCAAATACCATCAGCCAGTATGTTTGACTTTGGTGGTTCAATCCATTATGGCGGCTGCCCTCTGCAAGAACAGTGTGTCTGACACTCCGTGGATCTTTTAGGTTTGTGTGGTTGAACTTCAAATTCAACTGTGTTGTTCACAAAGCCCCAGGGCCAGGACAAAGTCCGGTTTTCAACAGAGGGAACAGAAATGACTCACCATGCCATCCTGAAGAACCTTCGACCCCTCTGATTACACACAGACACTGACAGATCAATCCACTGGAGTACCTCTGTCATTTTTAAACGGGGCTTTAATATCTGCCCTTAAAAATCGCCCTTCACTGCACCGAACGTCAAACGTAATATCCCCTTTCTAGAAAGATCAAAAACAACATATTCCCTGCTGTGTGGGGGATACCTTTGGATATGAATGCAGAGAAACTATTACGCGGATTTGATACAATGGGCCCTGACCACACTGAAAGCATTAGAACAGTTAAAAGCGCCTGTCATACTTTCCGTTTATTCCGTCACACATCTGCCCATGTGACCACATTGTAATTTTTCTTCTTAAATGATGTTTGCCTTAGATATCCAGAGAGAGAGAAAGAGAGAGAGCGGGTCTGCTGTCTCTCACTCTTTTAGCCGAGCCGGGGGGCTTTCGTCAGATCTCTGCCCACCCATCTGTAACCCACTAAAGGCAGACAATTGACTTACAACAGCCATGGACTTGTCTCCAAGCAGTCATGAGCAATTGGCTTCTTTCTAGACTGCAAAGTCCTTGTTCCAATGACAGTTCTGCGCTGCTCAGACGGTTCTATCGGATAAGTCTCGCTGCCACCGCAATCCTCTGAAACATGCTCACCAGAAAACATGAGATCAGCACAGTGGCTGCCAGCGGCGTCCCCTCCAGATCATTAATCAAAGCTCCTATCGCTGCGTTAATGCCATAGAAGATATTCCCACCACATCATTGCGAGTGAGGTTGCCCGAGTTGTTTCACACATGACATCATCAACTGACAGGAGTTGAAAGTTCATGTCGTGAGCTGTAGCTCAGGAGGTTGAGTGAAGGTCTGGCGGTCACAGGGTTCCAAGTCCGGTCCATCAGATTCTCCCGCCAAAAACGGTCAAGGTGTCCTTCAGCGAGACAATTACTTCCCACTTTTCACAACAAACTGATTGCCGACTTGCTTGGTGGCGTCATAGTCGTTGGGTAAACATTTGTATAAGTGGGAGAATGAGAGGCACTGATTCAAAGGCTTTTGGGTCTCCATAGTAGCTGCAACAACGCCAACATGAACTGATGCCTTCAAAAAGACAGATCTTTCACCCATCCAGCAAGTCTCCTTTAAATCACACAAGAACGAGCATGAAATGAAAACCTTCAAGATCAAGAAGCTACGGCATAAAAAATTACCCTAATGCGAAACCCTTCCCCTCCCCATTTGGGAAAGCTCGGTTTGGTGGAACACACTGGAACCGATGTGACCGGCGCCAGACAGACCATCTTCCCAGTGCCGTGCCAGAGCACCGGCGAGCCAGTTGCTATTCAAGCAATTGCTGTCACTCCTACAGCCCTACCATGCCATCCCAGAACAAACCCACTAACCACAGCCTCACTAACTGAGGTTATGGGGGGGGATTCAACACCAGGGGAATGCCTGTTGCAATAAACTGCTTATTGTATAAAGCCTTGAACATTATTGTAACACCTCAACGGGGCATCAAAGTCCCAAGATATAATGTGACAGCTGGAGACCTTTTGCAAAGAGAGCAATTAATGCGAGCGACGGCCACGAACGCGACTGTGGGAATTTCATCAATGTACAGCATTAAATGATCAAAACAGAGAAAAGCTCTAATCCTATTACTTGAAATTGTGCCCGAGGTGTTCTGCACGATGGCAACTTCAAGTGGAATTTGGAAAGGAGCCCACATGTGCACGACAAGACTGCTCAATGTCACCAGCAATAACTCAACAATAAATCCATGTCCATCTGCTTCTTTGAGCAACTTCAACAAGTCACATATGACCACCCAGGAACCAAAACCATAGATGACTATAGGGCTTAAATAGATGCAGAACTTACCACACAGTTTCAATTTCTTCGTGGTCCACATTTGAGAGGAGACAACAGCTCTCTCTCAGTAGTGCCTTCCAGGTTCGTTGCACGCGCAGTTTGGTGTTGTGGGAATCGGCGATGCCGTTTTTTACCCTTTCCATCCCGCTTTGGGTTTCGAACTGATGTAGGACTGTCAATGGTTGTGAGTTGGATTCCAGAACCAGGTTGCTTATTGATTTATGGTGCTGGAGCGGTAGTATAAGTAGCAGCCTTGTTCTGCCAGCAAGCTAGGATGAAGGGGCCTATGGGCCTCATCCAAGGGTTTAAATGTCAAAAACACAGCTCTTACTTCTCTCCCACCCATCCAAAAAACATCCCCTAGGTTTGGAAGTGTCTTGAGTCCGTGAGTGATGAGGGGAAATGAAGAAAGCCAGTATTGTCTGAGGAAACAAACCCTACATCTTCCCTCCATCATCAGAAATTCCTCCCTGTGATTTACTATCTGGTGCGGGCCATTAATTGACCGTCACTGTAAATAAATAAAAAATGTAAATTATTATTAAATAAATATGTGAACAACATCCAAGTTTAACCTCTTCAAGTGGTCCTCTACCCCCAGTACTGTAAGTAACATCCCTTCTACAGCAACACCTATTGACTCCTGGAGGCAATTCTAAGAATCCTAATGAAAACAAAATATATTTTTTGTGAGAGTTTAAAGTGTGACTTCCCATTATAAACAGGTTTGAAGGGGCCTGTGATTCTGCTGAGACAACGTCCTCGTGGGCCTGCGTGTTGCCTGGCTGCATGCTGCTCTGGACACATGCTGCCATCTTGTTCTGTTCTCTTTACGCAGCCCTCCCAGCATCTTCAATCTATTTTACTGCGGCTTTGCAGAAAAAAACCTTTGGAGTGCAAAAGAGTTATCCCCAACTTCAACTTCAGCAAAGACATCCTGTAGAAGTCCGGAGAGTACGCATAGAATTGTTTTCACCTTGGACTTGTTCCTCTTCCTCTTCCAAACTAGACAGGCTTTCGGCTCATTAGAACCGCAAGAGTCTCTGATTCACAGCAAAACTGTGAATCTTTTCCCTATTCCTGCACACTGTGGCACCTAAACACTCACGGGATTATAGAAATTCCTCATAGCAACCATTTCAATGTGATGACAGCAATTTTTAACTTGACCTTGCTGTATAAAATGACCTATTGTGACCTCTAGGATAATCACAGCCCCATGAAACTCTGGACCCAGAATCTAGACACCCAGACCGTTCAGAAAATGTATGGGATGTCCAGGTACATTGAAGATAAGTGGGTTTTTCTGAGCCACGTTCAGAAAAAGGTGCTTGTCATCCAGTCATCGAAATTGTCAAATTCACACAAATCTCCAATTTTCAAAAGTTATTGATGCTGCATCACAGCATTAAGTTTTCTAAAGTGTTTTTCAAGGTCATGAGGTCTTCAGGTGTCTATTGGGGGGATTTCTGATCCTTTTTGACCATTCCCGAGTTAGAAAGTGTACCAAAGCTGTGTAAGTAATGGTATCAACCCAGACCTTGGTGCAGCAACTAATCCCACATAATGGTCATGGGAACGGCATCATTAGGCATGAAGCCCCTTTACACTCTAAATATTAATAACTTTATCAGGTGTAATTACAAATAGAATGTTTATTAATTGATAGAAAAGATTGACATACAGTGTCAAGCTGCATCTCAAATGATTCCTTAGGGTCTCAGCTTTCTGATGGTGTGAGGCACTTGTATGTGACACCAACTGCTGAGCCACACCACCCCCCAAACTCCAACACCTCCACCTCACTCAGAGCCAAGAAATGAGCCTGGAACTTAAGAGGTTAATTGTAAGAAGAACAAAGGTTGGGAAACACTGCCTTGGTCTGTCTATTTTGTTCCCGTATCTCTTCACTATATCTGTGACGTTTCGATCCCATTTCTCTCCAGAACAACTCATTTGAGCTCTGCCTCGTGTTAGTGCTGTATTTCATGTGGTAACACTCTTCATCGCTGTGCATCTTCACGGCTTCCTAACAACTCTGTTTACAATGTCATCATCAGTGCAACCGCTGATCGATGGCGCTGGCCCTCAAACATAATTTTTTTGGGGGATTTGTGTTGGGTCCGCCCCTCGAGCAGAGAGGTCTTTTTAAAAAGCGAGTAAAGAGTCAGGGCTCTGTTTGTGCTCCTCTCCAGCTGACTACCACAGCAGCGGGAACATCGTGAACAACGGCTGGAAGATCCACAACACGGCCAAGAACAAGTGGTTCGTGTGCATGGCCAAGACCCCGGAGGAGAAGCAGGAGTGGCTGGAGGCCATCTTGAAAGAGAGGGAGCGCAGGAAAAGTAAGGAGGGCGAGGGATTGTGTGTTATTGTTTGTCAGGGTTGAGGTCAGTTCAAGTTTTACTCGCTCTTGATTTTGCTCTTGAGGATTTTTAATTGTTTGAAATTTATGAAAGAGGACATGTGTTATATGGTACAATAAAAAATACTATATAAATATTTATATATAAATACCTATTTTTAATAAAATAACCTGAGAAAAAGGTATTCATTCACAGTATTGTTATTATTTATTTTTTCTGATATTTTCAAATAATAATAATAATTTTAATAAATAAAATTGTAATTTTAATATGGTTATTATGAGTAGTATTGATGTTATTATTAATGATGACAACCCTGGTTGTTAATACCTGGTTCTGTTTGGAATTAAATATGAGTGTGTGTGTATGTGTCCATACACACGTGTGTTGCCTAATGTCTGAGATATCAGCAATCAGAAGATCCAATGCAATCTCTTTAAATTGAAATTATGATTATACCGTAGCAATATTTTTTTAAATATGAGTTTAGAAGATTAATATCATCATATATATTATTGTTTTGATCATATATTGTTTTAAAGGTACAATATGTAACATTTCTGCATTAACATTTCTACAAACCACGAGATCATTGTTATATCTTGTGTTGAGTTGTGTACTTTACATTTTCCCAAATGTTTCCAACAATTTTCAAACCCAGAAAAATCCCTGATTTTAATGTTGGCCTGTCATGGCGTCTATCGCCTTTACCCCTCTACTGCTACAGCTTCCATCTTTACCCCCTCTACTGCTACAGCTTCCACCTTTACCCCCTCTACTGCTACAACTTCCACCTTTACCCCCTCTACTGCTACAACTTCCACCTTTACCCCCTCTACTGCTACAGCTTCCACCTTTACCCCCTCTACTGCTAGAACTTCCGGGGCAACACGGGGAACACCGGACGTTACGTCAGAGGACTCAATTTTCAAAACTTTTTTTTTACTCCAATATTGTTTGTATTGCTCTACTATTGCTCTACTAACTATTATTTGATGGAGCACCATTATTTATTGCTGTTTGCTGCGTGTTCTGTTGCAGAAGCAGTCTCGTAATGTGCACGCGTGACAAATGAAGACTACAACTCCCATGATCCCACGCTACTTCAGACACCATCAGACTCCATCTTCTTTGTTATTGTTTTGATTGAGAGACCCCTAGTGGCAGAAATTACATACTGTACCTTTAATGGCTCTGAAATGAAAACAAAATACCGTAGGTGGCATTTGACACCAGAATACATCCATCTGCCGTGCTTATTCATGCACCAATCTTGTCAGGGAATTCTTTGGTTAGTGAAGCATAGTTTTGCCAGCCATTAGCTGTTTTACCGGTTGTTATGAGCCTTCCATCGTGGAAATGACAATGTCTATGGGGGATCTGATTTTTTTTTAAATCAAGAAAAAGGACGGCAGACCATCTCAATTTCAATGTGTCACAGTTAAACTAAGAACCATCAATAAATAGAACTGTACCTCGCAGCCAGATGGCTTTTCTCACTTCTGATCACGCACAGTGTTATTCTTGGGGGGGTTGCTATTTAACCCCTCTTTACTGGATGATGCTCCCCTCAGCGCTCCGCTACGTCCTTGGGATGCTTTTCCACCGGCAATTGATTTCACACACTACCTAGCAACCCAGTAATAGAAGCAATATAGTGTGATTCTCCTCTTCTCTTTAAAATGTCCAAAATGGTATGAATTTGTTTTCAGGTCAGACAGTTACTTTCACACCGAGAACGCATTACACCACTATATTTTCACCCGATAAATGCTTTTAAATAACAACTGAAAGACATGATTTGCTCTATTGTTTAGCTCCTTCGATAAAATATATGTGTATTCAATGTCCACTCTATCATATGTAGCTTTGTATTGTGGCATTACAATGCCAAACGTAACAGTGTGGAAGGGAAGGACATTTACTGTACAGTGAAATTAAGATCACTCGAAAGTGACTAAAGTAACCTAATACTTACATAATACATATGATACTAATAACGTTGCCCACTTGCCATCCATTGCAGCCTGGCCGTCCTGGAAGGGGGATTTCTTCCATTAAAAAAAGTCCTAACCCCTCCAAGGGATTTTTCTGGGAATGTTTCCTTGCCGGGTGGGGGTTAAGGCTCGGGGGGATGCCTTTGATTTCCAGGTGAAATGTGAAGCTTAAGATGACGATGATAACAACGGTCTTTGGGGTCTGTCTCTCTAGCTACTCCTGGAACACTTGGAGTGCCTGGTGTCCAGACATGAGCGCTCGCTCCGTATGACGGTGGTCAAGCGGCAGGCTCAGTCTCCCTCGGGAGTGTCCAGCGAGGTCGAGGTCCTCAAAGCGCTCAAGTCCCTGTTTGAGCACCACAAAGCTCTAGACGAGAAGGTGAGGACTTCACACACAAAATGTTTTGCTGCTACTTGCGATACCCTAGGCTTACAAAGAAGAGATTTTTGTGAACCATTTGAGTGACTGAACTCAAGTCAACACAGACCAAAATAACAACTGTTGGTTCACCACCACTGCCCCATCAGAGGCAGCTGATTTACGACGCGTGATATCGCCGCTGTAATCCCTCCAGCTTCCTCTCCAAAAATCTATAATTTTATTAGGGTATCTCTGACAGCCTGCTGCTTAGGGCCAATAAAGACTGGGCTGCCGCGGCGGTGTCCTGTAGCGTGGCCCCCGTCTAGCCTGCAATCCAGGATCAACCTTCTCTCAGAACTGACATTTAATTGGGTCGCAGCGGTGTCGGGTCGTGGGGCAGTGCAGGTAATTGCTCCATCAGTGCTGTGACAAATACACCAGTACGTCGATGAGGGAGAGAATACTGCAGCCCCCCCCCACACACACACACAAAGGGGAGGAGGAGAGGGAAAGCCAGTTTCTTTCAAAAGCTATAAAGGTCTCTGCAGCCGTGGACAGAGGCTTAGCCCCGGCTGTGGAGCTAAGGCTATGTGTTATTGTAAGGCTGAGGAAGGAAAGAAGAGCTGGGATGTCAGAATGAGAATGATTTATCCTTTTAACCCCTCGGTTGCTGCATGAGTTAAATGGCAGCGGGGGTTCAGGGGATGAAAGAGAATCCCATCTCTCTGAACTGCCCTCAACTATTAGGCAGTCTAAATTGCAGTTCTACAAGAAGGAAGTGATATACAATGGTTGTCTTTGTTTCAGGTGAGAGAGAGACTGCGGGTGTCACTGGAGAGGGTCTCGGCCTTGGAAGAGGAGCTCACAGCAGCCAATCAGGAGGTAAGACCAGACACAGTCAATACTTGCACTTGTTGTGTCGTAAATGTGGGTCATTTCAAGCGCCGTGTGTGTGGGTGGAGTAGATGGTGGAAGGGTTAGAAGGTTCTGGAAAAGACAGATGGCTTGTAGAAGGAGATGACGGAATGCATGAATGAATATGAAGTTTGAGACGTTTCAGACAACTTGGCAGTAACGCATGCAGGTGCCCTCCGACAACGCAAAGCGGTGACTGGCGAAATGCTTTTTATGTTAACGCTATGTTAACTCTAGGCAACACACTGCGGCCGCTATCTGTGCTGAATTCTAGTTCTCACTGAATCTTAATATTACAATGTAGAAATTATGACATTTAATTGAATATATTTTACTCCATCATAAAGTTCATTTTTTCAGCAGAGCTGTCCATGGTTCTGAAATTCAATGGCAATTTTGACCACTTTATTCCCTATAACTTTTAGTTGTTTTTTTCAATATCTGTTGAGTTTAATAGGAATTATGGAACCGTTTTTGTCAACGTCTGCAACCCAACCCAAAGTTTCAACAAGTTGCTTTTGGAGTGCGTTTTGAAAACCACCACGGACTGCTATACCCGTTCAAGGCATCGCTGCCTTCGGATGCCGTGACAATAATAATAATTAGAATAATAATGTCAAAATATTGTTTACAGAAACACTCTGCAGACGGTAATTATTTCATAACTGCGTGTGGCTTGTAGCGCCGGTGTTTGTGAATTGGACGCTTTTTGCAACGAGGCTCATTTGCATAGAAAGGGGCCAATTTTGCGCCAAATGTATGCATATTACCTCATTTAAATACGTGCACATAGCACCCATGCACCGAGATGCTATTTGCATGGCAGCGCAGTCGTTTTCCCCGACGGATTGACCCACTCCCAGTAAATACAGGTCGGGGGGGTCCCTCCCTTGCTTGTCAGCAAGGACGCCACTCCACCCCCGCCCTCCTCAAACGCCCAGCTCATGCCGGTGTCCGGTGCCCATGCCAGGACCGTCGGCAGTACAGATGGTCCCACTTCAGCCGAGAAAAGAAACACCTGAGGCTGGCGCTTCGCAGCCTGTCAGCCGTGCCATTCCAAGACGTGGGGCCTCTGACGATGAACCGAAGGGGTTGGTAGGGGATTTGAGAGAAAGAGAGAGATATGGAAGACTGAGCGGCAGAGGCATTTAGAGAACGAGGAAAGTCTTTGGAGCCCAAGAAGTGACAGTGATATGATGATGAAGAGGAGGGAGAGCAGGAAGTATCATTTGGTGAAAAAAAAGAGACTGAAGAACAGAAAGAAGAGAAAGAATAGAAATGGAGGAGGGCGGGAGGCATAATGTGTCTTCGTGCTTTGCGGGAGTTGGAGTAAGGAAGACATACAGTAGGGGCGCAGAACATTTGACAAGGTCTGAGAAAACGGAGCAAGGCAGTGACAGAGAGATATATTTAACAGACGAGTCGTTCCCTGCTTCCTAATCATTAGTTCCCGGAGCTGCCTCGCTGCTGTCATTTCAGTTTCGCTTGTTTTCAAATGCAACGTGCCGCACTAACCGCTGGACAAAGTCTGCTCTTCACTGAAAGATGATGTCCCTGACAGGACGTTTCACTAGAGAACCTTGCGCCGTGAAAGAATTCTGTCACATCTCATCGCCAAGGTTATAAAGAGGCCTTCCGTACTATATGGCTGACATTTGGTCTTGTCAGGACGGTAGACAGATGAGTGATTGGGCCTTGAGGCAACGGAGGAGGGTGTTAAACTAGCTCCAGCTTGCAGAAACGTCCACACTTTGGATGCTCTGGGGGGTAAGAGGGTCTGGCAGATCCCTCTGGCTGCCGGGCAAGCCAGGCAGGGCGCTAATTGATTTGAGGGGGATTGGGCTCCGGTTTGAAACCACCCGTCCCCTCGAGGATTTGAGAGACTGCTGCCTTGTCTAACGACATCAATGACCTGTGACCCTTTGCGGAGTCCTGGGGCCGATTACCGTCACTCTCTTGAAACTGGTGACTCGTATATTTCCAATGTTCTTCTCATGGAACAAAGCCTTGATACGGACCTTAAAGCAACATTATGTAACTTTTTACCTTAAAATAACAGCTTCAAAATCATTTTGATGATACACTGACGTA
>OMKR01055148.1:1817-18814 GCA_900302355.1 Cyttopsis rosea
CACACACAACCTACAAATACAACATTTAAGCGCGCATTTCACACAAGCAATGGTATCAAGGATTCGTATCAAACACCAAAACAGGCCAAAATATATTTGGAGATATTAGAAAAGATCACAAAAAGGATTTCACAAAAACTATTGGTTGGTAATTCTATATAAATATAAGTTTATATAACGTGTAAACCGAAGAAAACGGTACATTTTGTAATCTATTATGTTGATATTATTATGGTTAATGTAAAAACAAAAATCTCCAATATACTGGTTGGACTTGGCAGAATCGAATAAGAAGCACGTGTTATTGCCATCCTGCTGCACCGCTACTTCACTCCACATGGTGGCAGCAAAGGGCCAAATAAAGCACATTAAATGCAATTTGCATAAATTGCACAAATTGCACAAATTGGATTTGCCCTTTCCTGATTAGCTCATTATCATCATTTTTTTATTGAGAAATTTACAGTAAAGTTGTATATAATTGAAGAGTCCATTAGTATGTGGGCTGAATAAATTACTTCTTGATACCATGATGTTTTTGCTGTAGCTTTCCTCAAAAAATGGCATTACCCGCCATACACCCGCTGAGCACAAAAACACAAATACTAAAAGACAAAAAATACAAAGAGAGCAAAGCAAAACATAAACCTCCAACTTGGATCCGATATAAACTAAAAACAGATGTCATGGGGCTATAAAGCAGTAGATGAGGAGAGGGAGCATTTCCAGGGCTAAAGAAAATACGGCTTGGGTCAGAGCCATCTGCTAAGACAAATGAATAGAAGCACACAGGAGCTATCACACGTTGATGGAGGCGACCAGGCGTAAACAGTAGGCAGCTTCGGCAGGAATGTCTCTGGCGCTGATCTGATTGGCATCCAAACGCAGCACTGTCAACTTGGAGTAGTTGATCATGTCCACCACTTGGCAGAAGTGGCTCAAAGAGAACTCTGGAAGCAGGAGGATGAGGAGGGGACAAAAGAGGATAGGAAAGACATTATGAGATGCATTGTTCTGTAAATATTTGAGAAACCTGTCATATGCGATATTCACTTCTTTAAATCTTCTCATATTCCAATATTGAGGCCGTCATTAAACTAAAAATCACTGCAATAACATGGCGGATGGTATCCAGACTCAATCGCCGCTGGAATCGTGCGAGTGATCTCAGCTTACCTTTAATACGATTGGCCTGTAAGTAGAGGTTTTCCAGGTGGCTATTGACCACGGGAATGTGTTCCAGTTTATTGTGGGAAAGGTCAAGTTCTATCAGCGTGCTGACGTTGAAGACATTGAGGGGAATCCCTTTATCTGTCAGCTTGTTATTAGCCAGCCTGAAGAACTGCAGTTTGGGATGCCGGCTCAGAAAGCCCTCCGGTACACTCTCTATGCTGTTAAACTCCAGATAGAGCTGGTGGACCCCCTCTGGCATGTTGTCTGGGATCTTGAGGAGTTTGTTTTTCCCCATGTCCAGAATGGTCAGAGACTTCAGTCCCTTGAAAACACCTCCCGCGTCTTCGATGGCGTTGCCGTGCAGCTGGAGGTTGGTGAGATCGGACATCCCCTCGAACGCACTGGGCTGTAGTTTGGAGATCTTGTTGTGGCCCAGGCGCAGGTCCCTGACAGAACTTGGTAAGTTGGGAGGCACGCGGGTCAGCTCGTTGTGATCCAAGTAAAGCCTGTCCAGGTGCTTCAGCTTGCTGAAGACGTTCTTGCCGATTTTGTCTGAGTTGAGCCGGTTCTGGAACAGCACGAGCCAGACCAGGTTGGTGGCGTTGTCGAACACCCCGTCCTGTATGCCTGTGATCTGGTTCCGCTGCAGGTAGACGTATTTGATGTGCGCCGGCACGTAGGGGACGTGGTGGAGGTTGCGGCTGTGGCAGTACATCGCCGTGGGGAAGACGGAGGGACAGTCACACTCCAGGGGACAGTCGTCCTCCGGACGGTCGACCCGGTAAGCTGCGGGGTGTCGGCGGCGGCTTCTCAGCTGTGAGAGCCACTGCAGCTGGCTCAGATTCTGCCCCACGCTCAGGTTCACCAGACCCACTGTGAGAAGGAGCGCCACTGAACGCATCGTCACTGGGGAGACAAAAAATTATATTTCCTGTGAACCTAGACTGGACATTCTCAACCTTAGGGTTGGAACCTTGTGTGGGGTCACTCCATATTCACACAGGGGTCACGGAACATTGATATACATGATATACATTGATATTAGACATTTTTTCATTTTTTACATCTTGAATAAAAACATAGTTAAATAGGTTTGGAATATAGCATAATTTAAACTTTGAAAGTACAGTTTGAAAGATGCTTATTTACCCTCAATCTGTTGCATATAGGACTAAATGTGAATTGCAATCCATAAAATTTCTTCTGGCTCCAAAATAATAAGAATAAGAAATAAGAAAACTTGTCAACTCTAATTGCTATTGTTGTGAGGATTTGGGGACCTAATAATGGGGCCATGGGCCAAAAATGGTTGAGAACCCCTGATTTGAACTATAAACTCTAAACCCCTGCAATACAAGTCATTTTATAAATACATCAGCAAATTAAAATATTTATATTACAGATAATCGTTTAAAAGTATAAAGAAACATATCGCTACTGTACTCACCAGGTGTTTATCCAGACGCACTCTCGCCTCCGTTCCTCGCTTTGTCTCCGTCTTCCTCAGACTGACTGGAATATGGTGTTATTATAGAGCAAATATCCTCCTCTCCACAGCTGCAGTCACAGTCACTCTAATTAAGATGCATACATTTTCCACTAACATGTAGTGCTTACACCGCAACATAGCACCTCCAGCCATGTAAATATCAATCCCATCTGGGGACTGGCCCAGACATCTGCTATTTAACAACCCTGTTTTCTCTCCCTGTGTTGTGCCTTATCATTAGGGCAGCCACGCAGGGGTACACCTTGCTGTTTTTTCTTGTGGTGTTTTGGTTATGGAGGTAGGGAGGATTTATGATACCTCGCTAAGCTTTCCATAGGTTGGGATGCCTATAGAATCCGTGGTGACTCATGCAAATTCCACAGTGAAAAGGCAAAGCGGAGCAGTTGAATGATTATTGTTATTACAAACCAGCTTTAAGCAACACCAAATCTTTGCACATATATTAAACCCTGTCTAATATCGCCGATCCTAACACTTGATAATACATTTCCAATGACACATTCCCCAGTTTTCGTCTTTGTGTTCGTAGACTTGCATTCCAACGCAGACCTTGCCTGCTCTGAGGGCATGCCCTCAGTCATTCTTTTAAATTACAATGTTTAAGTTGTACTGAAAGTTAACAAATGTCCTGACTTGGCGCCCCTTCAGACAGAAGAGCACCAATCCGCCTGCAGATCTTCTACAAAACAAGCGCCAGCATTTCCATCCTCTGTTGGAGGCATCTGAGAAACCTCACAAACACAAACACATCACAAACGGTGCACCCTCCATGCATTTGTAATTTGAGAAAATAAAACTGCATGGGGTATGAAACTTGGAAGTTCTATGTAATAGCCCTTAATCAGCAAAAAAGTTCAGCCCATTTGAGAGAGAAAACCTCGTGATGCACAGATGGAACCTTTCTTCACAAAGAACTTGGCCAGAAACAGCATTCTTTGTAATCCTAACCTGAAGCCCCAGACATTGCCACATTCTGGACGGATTCTCATTATGCTTAATGCCTGTTCCGATTACCTGATGGTGAAATAAGATAACACTTGTTTATCTTCATTAATCCTCGTGCTGAATTTCATATATACATAGACTCACTGAGCACTTTATTAGGAACACTATACTAATACTGGGCAGGGCCGCCCTTTGCTCTCAAAACAGCCTCAATTCTTCTTGCCGTGGATTCCACAAGATGTTGGAAACATTCCTTTGAGATTCTGCTCCATGTTGACATGATTGCATCACGCAATTCCTGCAGATTTGTAAGCTGCACATTCATGCTGCGAATCTCCCGTTCTATCACATCCCAAAGGTGTTCTATTGCATTCAGATCCGGTGACTGGGAAGGAACTAAAGAACATTGAACTCATTGTCATGTTCATGAAACCAGTTTGAGACGACTTTTGCTTTGTGACATGGTGCATTATCATGCTGGAAGTGGCCATTAGAAGATGGTAGATTGTGGCCGTGAAGGGATGCACATGGTCAGCAACAATACTCAAATAGGCTGTGGCATTCAAGCGATGATTGGTATTAACGGGCCCAGTGTGCCAAGAAAAAATTCCCCACACCATTACACCACCGCCACCAGCCTGGACTGTTGACACAAGGCAGGTTGGGTACATGGATTCATGCTGTTGGTGCCAAATTCTGACCCTACCATCTGTGTGCCTCAGCAGAAATAGAGATTCATCAGACCAGGCTACATTTTTCCTTCAACTGTCCAGTTTTGGTGAGCCTGTGCCCACTGCAGTCTCAGCTTTGTTCTTGGCTGACAGAAGTGGAACCCGACGGGGTCTTCTGCTGTTGTAGCCCATCTGCTTCAAGGTTCGAAGTGTTGTGCATTCTGAGATGTTTTTCTGCTCAGCACAATTGTACAGAGTGGTTATCTGAGTTACCGTAGCCTTTCTGTCAACTCGAACCAGTCTGGCCATTCTCCGTTGACCTCTCTCATCAACAAGGCATTTCCGTCCCCAGAACTGCCGCTCACTGGATGTTTTTTGTTTTTCGCACCGTTCTGAGTAAACAGTTCAGATCAACAGTTACAGAAATACTCAAACCAGCCCGTCTGGCACCAACAATCATGCCACAGTCGAAAGAACTAAGATCACATTTTTTCCCCATTCAGATGGTTGTTGTGAACATTAACTGAACTGCTGACCCGGTATCTGCATGATTTGTTACATTGCACTGCTGCCACACAACTGGCTGATTAGAGAATTGCATGAATAAGTAGGTGTACAGGTGTTCCTAATAAAGTGCTCAGTGAGTGTATATATTGTGTTATTGGTGTGTGGTATTCTAAACACCATATCCCAGTGTATACCACTGGTGTATTTTAAGCTGGTGAAAGGCAATGGGTACATTTTATACTCACTTTTGTGTGTGCACACTGAATGGCTAAATTAATGCATAATGCAAAATAAAAAGACATTTAGAGTGTGTAATCATTTTCATTTGGATCCACCCTAAAATTAACAATTATTATGAAAGAGAACATATTAGTCTAAAACAAAAATGTTCTTGGATGGATCATGAGTTATTTTTCAGGGCTCCACCCACATGCATGTGTAGATCTATCTATAGACAGTATGTTGCAACGTTCACTCTTTGACATCTTCTTTGCATGCTGTGTTCCGAGTTTTGCATCAGGGGGAATTACAACATTCTGGAAATATATTAAAGTCCCTCCTTTAACAGAGCAATGTTCTGCCTGTTTACGACATAATTGTTGTTCTTGTTTACACCTTTGGTTTATTACATTCGCTTGTAACACCATTTGTTATGCCTTTGGAGGGCTATTAAGATGGAAAAATGAAAGAGAAAGTTGAGGAAACTCATTGAAGTCAAAGAAAATTGACTATTCACATGAAAATTAATAAATAACACAATAATAGACCAAGTGATTAAATATACAAGACAAAAATCTATTTAAAAATATTTAATCCAGAATAAAAGACTGGAACAGTAGTAAAGTATTTCCTACTGAACATTTTCCCCCTGTACTGCCTTCCACCCATCTTTCCATATCGTTCACAAAATATGAACTGTATAGTACTATTACTACCCATTTCTACTGCATAGAGTAAATGCTACTGAAGACTCACGGTAACTGAAACGATACAGAGAATTTTAAGAGACACAAAGTACAATGATAAATCAATAAATCGTGATGAATGCTGCCTGGGTTGTCTGGATGGTAGACTGTGAGCAGAATAACACACCAAACAAAAGAGTTTGTAATGTATTGTAAGAGAGTACTTCCTACAGCATCCTTCAGCCAAAAGTATAAGTAAGAATGGCAGTCAAAGAAATATGGGAAAAAAAACATTGCACAATCAAGCACACTTATATAAAATAACCTACACTAAAATAACCTAAAAATAAGCTCAAATATAATATTGGTGATGTGAGGTGTTAATTAATACTGTACTTACATCAACCACCCCCCCCAAAAAAACAACAACAACAAAACTAAGGTACATTCCATTATACACAGGTTTGTTTCCTCTGATGAGAGGTTTTAAAAATAACTTCAGTGCACGTACATTTCCAGTGCATAGATTTGCTTTTCAAAGCTCATCCAACAACAACCAGGGTACAGTGTAAAGTGAGAGCAAGAGAGCATGAACTGATAAGATAACAGGCATGGTTTTTGACAAGTGAATGAGAATTTGAGAAAGTTACATTTCAAAGGCTTGGAGTCTGTGCGGCCGTGCTCTTTGCTTTCTTTCTTCTCTTCATGAGCAGCGGATTAGTCGAGTCTTCAATGGTTTTAATTTTGATTTGTTCATAGTCCACTCTCATCGTTGCCAGGGCGCTCGTCATTTCCTCCTGATAATCACGAAAACAACTCCATTATTGAAACCAGCCAGCATAAAAAAAGAAAAAAACCAGAAAAAAAAGCATTATGCACACGATTTGCCTGTTTTAATTAACTTGCTTCCGATCAGAGCGTATAATTACAGCGGCACACATGCACTGGCGCAACATTAGAGGCATCACAAACCAATACTGGAAAAGCAATCTGTTTTTCACACGTCCACATAATATCTTGTTAACAGAGAACAAACATCTAGTAAAGTTTTCAATTAAGTCCTGTGTGCCTGGTAACATCTTTGTCATCTTTGTTATTTGGCATTCAGTCCTTCTAAGAATGCGAATACAAAAACTTGCAAGGCCTACAGAATTATTGATTCAAAAATAGTAATATCGAATAGTTTACCAATGGATAGTAGCACCTCAACTTACCTTGACCTCCTCCCAGACATCTTTCTCCTCCTGCAGCACTCGGCTAGTGTGGAGAGGAGTTTGGGGAACCTCCATCGACTGCTGTAAAGATCGGACAATATGGTATTAGTATTATGGTATAGTTAAAGTATTACATTAATAAAGTGTTAATCCTAGTAACAAACCTCACAGATGTCTGCTTTCTATTTAGACCTCTAGAAGGTGGGAAACGATGAAGCAGACTTACATTGATCCAGGGATGGTTCATGAACTCTGCGATGCTCATCCTCTGTGTGGGCTCAGTCTTCAGCAGGTGGCGAATCAGTTGTTTGGCTTGGCACAGGAATTCATCAGTCAATGTTAAAACGTACAGTATGTGTTATGATGACAAACACACGTATTGTAATTTGTGCCAATATACAGTAAACCTCTGTCACTATGGTGACCTAGAGTTCCTTGGGTGAAATGTGTCCTTTAACGTGTCTTTCTCTTACCTTCCTCGGACACATCCGACCATTCAGGGTTGGGGAACTCATACTGCCCGTTGCGGATTCGCCGTTTCATCCCTGGAGATATCGCCAAGCCATGGTTGGAATAAAATGGCGGATATCCACAAAGTCTGGGAAGAGAAGAGAAAGGACATTTTGAAGGACCAACTTTGTCATGCCATGATTGGGAGTAATCAGAAGATTTGTTGTGTTTGACTTACAGAATATACATGATGACACCAAGAGACCACATATCACAGGACCGGTCGTATTTCTCTGGACCAAGAACCTCTGGGGCTGCCATAGTTTGAAGAAAGATTATATATTAAAATGCATATTTAAATCACCTTAATACACTTGAGACACGAGACCTCTTAATCTGAATCATAGAATCTTTAAGCAGTTACAGTACTTTCTTGAACAAGGAAACACAACAAATGGCTTCCAATAAACTAAATGAGTGCAGCTGATATAAACGGTCTCCAAAAAGGAGGATCCCTATAAGAGATTTTTGCTTAAAATGTCTCTTGGGGAATTAGGCCCAAGAGACCAGTGGTCAACTAAAATTCTCAATCTTTACAAAATATGTCCAATATTACATACATCACAAATAAGAAGTTCTAGGTCTGAAGAAAGTTATTCACTCCTTACCTACATAGTACGGCGTGTAGCATGGTGTAGCCAGAGAGTTCAGTGTGGTGATTTCTTTGGCAAACCCAAAATCCGTCAGCTTGAGGAGAGCGTCGGGCCTTTTGGAGGTGTACAAGAGGTTCTCTGGCTGGGAGACGGCAGAGTAGCAATCAGTAGATCCATCACTTGTAATCTTAACAACATGATCAAAATAACTGGAGTCTACCAAAGGAGCAGATTATGAGACGTTTGTTTCATAATGACATCCAGATATTAAAAACAAGACTGAAAAATTGGATCAAGTAAAAGAGAGACATCAAAACGCTCTCATTGGCTGGCAGGAGTTTTGTGTCTGATTTTTTGGATGGGTTGACAAAAGCATATTCATCTAAAATAATAGCAAGCTAAAGAGGATCTGAAAGAAGAGCAACAGTAAATATGTTGAAAGCGAAGCAGGAAATTAACTCCATACTTGTCGCAGTGGAGGCTGTATAACATTTTCAAGCTGCTATGAAAAGACATAAAAATAATCTCCCATTATGCAGCTTAAACATGCTTAAAAACATAGGAGTTACGAAGAATGACCACAATTCTCCAGCCATTTCTAAATCATGCGATTGAGGTTTTACCTTGATGTCTCTATGAGCGATGTTGACGGCGTGGAGGAAATGTATCGCTTCACCTACACTTTTCATTATGTCAGAGGCCTCTGAGATGACGGAGAACAAATGTGTTTATACAAGAGGAAACCACAACCAAACCTATACAACGAGACAAGATTCGGTTTGGATTTAAAATCGTGTCTACCTCGCTCTGTAAATGCCTGATTCCCTCTGTCTTGGATGTGACTGAAGAGCTCCCCTCCATCCATGCTAGAAGCAGCAGCAAAACAAAGAGACAGACGTTGGATTAGCGCCGAGAGTGCGCAAAAAAAAAGAAAGTTGAAACAAAGAAGACATTATCTCTACTTGTGAGGCCTCTGCTGCCTTGGAGGGATCCAAAGGTGGTTACACATGCAGCTCTGTACAACCTTATCAGAGGGCAAATTACAGCCTCGCGGATAATCCAACAAACATTGTGATTAGAGTAGGAAATTACCCAACGTCCGTGAGCAACATTAACACAACGACTTGGCCAGATGCAATGATCCTTCTGGCACCAACCAGAAGGCAGTCTACTGCATCTGGTTATTTTCAATCGATTTTCTTCCTGATGTTTTCCTACTTTTTTAGTATTCTTTTAATGACACATTTATATTCTTTCATGACATTTTCTTGATTACTAGGCCACCACTAAAGATTCTAAAATTAGGCGATTAAAATTAGATTCACAATTGGCTGGCGAAAGATCAGTAGAGCGGGGTGAGAGGTAAAAAAAAGAAAGACATTCTCAGTAAATAACGCGACGGTCATTTGGAGGGTAGGTAGAGCAAGGTAGCGATAATACAAATATAAAATAACTACTTGTTGGTGACATAAAATCCGGCGACTATCCTTGTCCACACACCAATCGTTTTGGTCAAGTATTTGAACTCTTTTCATTTAATTACACCCTGTGCATTATAATAAACAGCCAAATTGGTAGCCTCTCATAAACATCTGGCTTGTTCCTCCACTACAGCAAAACTTGAGCAGAATAGACTTTTCACTTTTCACAGTGTACGTAAAGTAGGATGTTTTGTTGTTTGTTGTTTTCGGTTGGCAAATACAACACAATTTAATGTCTGTCTGGTTTCTTTTAAATGTCTTTTTATTTTTATTTTTATTTTGTTGAAATAACATTGTCTTGAGTGGACATATGGTACATTACACAGACCACAGATTATAAAAGCTATTTTTTTCTTTGACCATTAAAGACTAGAATTTCAGTGTGCTCGTGCTGGACCTCACCACTCCATGACAATGAGGAGGCATTTCCTGCTCTGGTAGAGGTTCTCGTAAACATCTGTGATGCGCACAATATGGGAGCAGGGGGAAGCCCTCCAGTGCAGCTCCACCTCACGCCGAGCCTTTGGGCAATCCTGCAGCATCTGAGACAAAGGCAGGAGAGGGACATAGAGGTACATGTGTTTATATCCTGCTCTGTGAAGTGGGCGACTTCCGCTGGTTCCATGGAAGCATTAAACAACACAGCACATCAAAGGGCTATTTTAAAGCTAGCCACAAACTTTACGGGTGATATCCGTTAAACTGTGGGTGGAAGCGCAATTAGGATATTTAGAAACTGTACTATTGAGCCGCGAGGTACAATATGGGATACAAATTGGAAGAAAAACAAATGACCCCAATGAAACAAAATCAATTAGAGCCAGAACGATATATCGGCAATTATTTGACTTTTTTGACCACATCGGCAGTTATGCAGCAGATGTGTCCCCATTTTTAAATAAGTATAATAAACAAAAACATTGATTGATTGTTTTACACTACTTTTAAGTTACTCACCAAAAAAAGCGCAGAAGTCGACTAGGCATTATAAATCCTCTTTGTTTACACTCTTGTTGAGACGCTGACATGGCACTCCACCATGCAGCAGATGTGTCCCGATTTTTAAATAAGTACAATAAACCAAAAAAAATTGATTGATTGTTTCCTGTACTTGTCTGTTTTACACTACTTTTAAGTTACTCACCAAAATAAGTGCAGAAGTCGACTAGGCATTATAAATCCACTTTGTTTACACTCTTGTTGAGACGCTGACATGGCACTCCACCATGCTGCGTTCATGGGAAACTTACAAGTTATGATGCATTCACTGGGAACATTTTTTTTTAATTTATTTATGTGTTTGTTTGCTTATAAGTTAGGGTTAGGGTTAGGGTTCTCAAATATAGAAACTTTAATGAAATATAAGTTTTGCAAATCGATTTGAAAATTCTGCACTTTTTGACAAAATATGGGTAATCGGTGGGCTAGGCCTCTCCAAAATCGGGATCAGACCCAAAAATCTGACATCCGTCTGGCTCAAAATTCAATAAACCAACTTGGGAGCTTTGTAGTATGTAGTACAACTACAAACAAAGAACTTCACAGAATAGAATTACAGTCTTGGCTTCATGTCACCCGAATCTCTGGGTTTCTTTGTTCACAGCAGAATGTATGAAGCAGGCGTACAGCTAATATGAGCCTTATACATGTCTTGACTGATGACTGATCTGGATGGATTTGGTCAAGACATTTTAAAAATACCAGTATTTGGTATTTGTATTCAGCCCAGTCTTTCCTGAAGATTCAGCTCAGGCCAAGAATTTCCATTTCGCTGCCAACACTTGTAAGTAGCCTAAATGGCAAATTGGCCTCTTTATAGCAGCTTTAAATAATTGTTACTTCAATGAAGTCAAGTCATTGCCATTCAAGAGACAATATGTAATGTTTGACAGCTAGAGGGTGGAGCAGTCTGTCATAACTTGATCAAAAAACAAAACTAAGAATGCCAAGTTCAAACTTGAGTGTGTTATTACCCTGTGAGCTCTCGCTCAGTTCAAGCTTGTGTCGATTCTTATTTCAGCCCTTCCTTAGTCTAACATTATTCGATGCAAAGAATAGTACTTCATTGTTCCAGGAACTTCAGGGCCTTCGCGGTCAACAACATGGTCTTCGCCTTACTAGTTTTACAGGAAATAAACAGAGTCCAGAGATGGAGAGAGCCAAATAGGACCAGGACCAGAATATTGTCAAAAAAGAGCAAAGAGGCAACAGTAACAAACAACCTGCCATGAGGGCTGGATATTATGCTCAATGCAGGGGACCGAGGCCAAAAGTTATTTAGTGAGACTAGAGATATAGATAAACCAAATTTGAGGCAAATATCAGTGACAGCACCTTTGGCAACTTACTCTCAACAAGATTAGGTATTATACTCTCATATTCGATTTTACTGTGATCAAGACAGCCCAGAGATCAAACTATGTGGCCATACACACTGCTTGTTACTTCAATTTATTCTGCAAATTGTATTTTTATCATTGCTTCTGTTGGCATTACTAATCCTCATAGTAATAACTATGACTGCTACAGAAATGGCTTTCTATTGTATATAATATTTCGAAATTAGAATAATCAAATTGCAACTGGAAAGAAAAGGATGATAGATGAATTTGACTTGACAAACACTGCAGCAATAATTGTGGGGTAAGAAAAAAAAAAGTGGGGTCACCGTTGTTTTCCCATCAGAAAGGGTAAAAATTCAAGCCTCTATAAAGAGGTGTTTTTCTTTATCCGGGCCCTGCAGAGAAACCCTAAGAACAGACAAACCCATTTGCTTGCTGAAAACAAAGGCCAATAAAAGGGCATTTGCCATCTTCCCGCAATTTGTTTACCAGCCTAAAAATGCCCCGAGTACCTCATAAAAGCTGAGAGATTCTATCTACATGACACTAATGCTCCCGCATGCATCTAGGCCTAATAATCCCTCAGTCATCCCCGGCCTCCGGCACGGCGCTACTTTTAGACAAGCATGTCCCCTCCCTCTCTTTCAGGCTGGCAACATTCGGATGAGTCACACAGCACAAGAAAAGTCAACACTGCTGTTCTATAAGACATGGAGGTATAGTGCAGTCATGCCCCTTTAAAAAAAAAAAAGAAAAGAAAATAAACAATAAAAATGAATTTGAATGAATGATATACTTGAATGCTTCAAATATTTCAAATGACAATACTTTTTAAACCCGAATAAACGATGAGGTTACCTTTTAAATGCCAAAACATTTTAAGTTGTTTGGAGAGCAGTCAACAAAACGGAGAGAATAGTTCATCAATGTCTCAATGTCATCTCCAGCAGAATATCAGGCATCATTCATCCACAAATCTAAATCGCACCAATCAGGAGGGCTGCTGTGGAGGAGGGGCAAGGCACACTTAGATCCCAGAGGAGAGCAGGATCAGAGGGCATGATCCATATTCAATCATCTCTTTCTGCTGACCGAAAGCTACGACTTGGCACAGGAGACACTGTCCTGATAAACTGAAAATAATAATAGTAATAAGTTGCATATGTGTGAAGCAGTCTCTCTGAAATAGAAGAGAAAATGGACATGGCATTCATTTTAAAATTAAATGTCCTGTTGGATTTGTTTAGTTTTGCCGACACTACAAACACAACCTAAATGCAGCCAGCAACCATCTCTGGGCTGTTTGGAATACAGTTACGTTAGGGTCCACCTTCCAGGAAGCTTTAGGCTGAGAATCAATCACAGAAATAGCCCCTTAACCTCCATATCAGTGCAGTCAAGAACACCACAGGGATATACATTTATTTATCTTTAATCCTGGGATATGCATACATAAAATCTCTAAAAAAACTAATAATATATATTGCGTTCGTATACTTTGCTATTGCTATTTATTTGTAGGTGCCAATCGTTAACCCTTTAAGTACAGATAGTGCAAATTGCACTATTTGCCTGTTAAATTTTTTTACTTGACAATAATAACCTTATTATCACTCCTAAGGGAACTTCAAAGATGTGTTCCTATACCCCAAATTCCCCAAAATATTCACTCAGATCAAGCACAATGAATTGAATAATAAATAGTAGAAAAATCTTCATTACTCAAGATTTAAAACAAAAAGCAGTAATCATATGAATCTCACAATAATACTGATGCATGTGGACGAGGATTAGAGCTGTAACCATTAGTCGATTAATTGCCAACTATTAAATTAATCTGCAACTATTTTGATCATCGATTAATCGTTTTGAGTCATTTTTTAAGAAGAACATTTCCAAATTCTCTGATTCCAATTTCTTAAATGTGAATATTTTCTGGTTTCTTTAGTCCTGTGTGACAGTAAACTGAATATCTTTGGGTTGTGGACGAAACGAGACATTTGGGGACGTCACCTCGGGCTTTGGGGAACAGCGATTCAGCATTTTCTGCCATTTTATGACGAGAAAATAATCAACAGATTAATCGATAATGAAAATAATCGTTAGTTGCAGCTCTAATGGGGATTACTGTTTATTTGCTGCTATGGAGAATGCATGTATGCATATATGAGTATGAGTCCTGCTTATTTTTGATGGTGTCTATTGGAATGTGTTGCGACCTGAGACAAATCAATGCTCACATATTGGATTTGGCATGGCTCATTTACCAATCCATTCCAAATTCCAATTTATGAGTAGGCTCTAGTCCATCTGAAGCCTAAACAAAAAGGACGGAAAGGGCAATTATATTATTACAAATAAAGATTACACATAGTGTGATCATAGTTTTGGAAAAACTATCTGACCAGTAGAGCTGCAACTGACGATTATTTTCCTCGATTAATCGATTAGTTGTTTAGTCCATAAAATGCTGAAAAATGTCGATCGCCGAGGCGACGTCCTCAAGTGTCTTGTTTTGTCCACAACCCAAAATATATTCCGTTTACATTTAAAAACAATTGGATTACTCGATTATCAAAACAGTTGACGATTAATTTAATCGTTGGCAACTAATCTATTACTCGACTAATCGCCGCAGCTCCACTGACCAGTGCGTTTCAGGAAACAACATCATCCACGTGGAACCTGATCCATAATGTCACATTCACTGACCAAGGACAGTACAGTACACGCTCACTCAGCTTGTTTCCACTACAGTTCAACTTTAACCTTATTTCGGGTCTATTTCCTCATCGTTACGTCAACATCGTTACATACGGGGGAGGGGGGTCGGCATTATTTACCTTTAGTGCATATTTTTCTCCAGTCTCTTTTTGGAATATTTCCAGAACTTTGCCATTGATCCCCATGCCGAGGACTTGGCTGGTCACCTTGTAATCGTCCGTGATGGCGTTCTTTTTGATCTGGAGGACACTGCTGGGGTTTAGGTAGAACGACGGGAAAGCGGCGGGGTGGTTTAAATTCGGAGCCGGCTGCTGGTTTCGATTCGGCTCGTTCGACAACATTTCGAATAGTTTTCCAACCGAGCAGGGAGGAGGAGGAGGAAGAGGATAGATCCGTGTTGAGCGTTGCGTCCCGCCGGCGGATAACAAGTAAACAAAACAACCCCCGCGGCTCTCTGCGTGCGGATGCCACCACTGGTGGTATTTGGTTGCAGGCGTCCAGCAGAGAACTTTCCCAGCTCCACATGGGACGGATCCTCGATCTTCTCCGGTTGTCCGATCGACTCAACCCCCGGCGTGGGACGTCAAATCAAACCATCTCTTCTAGTTGGAGAGCCGCATGTTGGAGGTTCCTCCACCTGCTGCACCTTGTCCCCAAACCGCCGCCAAACAAACAGAGCGGGAGGGAGACGGCGCCGCCGACTGACCCGTCTGTATCTTTATATTACAGACGGTTCCTTCCGGGTGGCATTGCGAAAACACTCTTGTGAAATAAAATAAATACAATTTATTTGTTTTTTCATTTAAATAATTAAAAATTACGTGAATACACAAATATTAAATAAAATACAAAAAATATATATTGGAGAAATCTGTGAATTTATTTTATATGGAATCTATGGTAAATTGATCCAGACAATTCATATAAATTAACTTATTTACACACTCTGCACGCAGTTTCAGAGAGAATGTAAACATGTTTATTTACATGAGTGAATAAACAAGTCCGCTTCAACATTTTTCCGTCCTGCTTTTTCCAGTTTGCCCAATTTTAGCTTTTTGTGATTCCAAGTAAAATATATTAAATATAAAATATGTGCATCTTGTGTTGTTTTTTGTTTGTTTGTTTGTTAGATTTTACTTTAGTGTCAGTGTGTAAAGTGTGTTTGTGTAAAATAATCCACTTTTACTTTTAATCACACAATTTACGCACTGCGGAACCAAAGTGCTGCTGCTGCTGAAATGACACCGTTTCTAGTCGGTAGGTATTACGCGCCGGACCACAATAACACACCATTCAGTGCAATGAATGCAGCTTAGCGTATCGTGGGCATTTTTAAACCGATCATACAGCCGTTCGGCTGTTGAAAGCACGCAGCATGTCTTTGAACTGAAGGACGTAATTGTGCAGTAGAGTCATATATTCACCTCCAATATGTTTGCAAAGGCATTTCGTGTCAAGTCCAACACCGTTATCAAAGGATCAGACAGGTGGAGTGACATGATTATCTCTTTCTGTAACTTTAAAAGGTTTTCTTAGATTAAAATCACAATATTGGACTAAATATATTCAATATACTATATTATAAACAGTTAGTTAATATTACAAGTAATTATAGCAGAATATTGGACTTCATATATATAATATAACGTACTGTGAACAGTTAGTTAATATTACAAGTAATTATATCAGAATATTGGACATCATATATATATATAAACATACTATAAACAGTTAATTATTATTACAAGTAATTATATCAGAATATTGGACTTCATATATATATAATATAACATACTATAAACAGTCTGTTAATATTACAAGTAATTATATCAGAATATTGGACTTCATATATATATATAAAACATACTATAAACAGGAGTTCATATTACAAGTAATTATATCTGAATATTGGACTAACTGGATTAAAATACGTTGTCATGTTACAGGCATAATTTCTAGTGTTGTACTTTTGAATTGTATTTTAGCTGTATTTTGCTAATTATTTGCTCTATCAGCCTACATTAAAAGTTGATCCATCCATTTTTCTTCTCGTCCTTCACTTTAGGAGAAAGCTGAAAGCTGACATATCCGCTGCCCTTCCTTTGCTGTCTCCGGAGCAGTTATCAGAACTGATTCCAAACAAAGAGGAGTTGAATGTGGTTAAAGTTTACGCGCACAAGGGAGATACGGTCACACTGTATGTTCTTCATAAAAACCCATTGTTCTTTGAACTGGACAAACGGCTCTATCCCACAGGTAAAAAGTTGTCCATGGTGAAATTTAAATAAACTAATAGTGTTGCTAATTGCAAAGTACAATAATGTTTATTACATTTTACCATATTTTTCAGTGTATATGCTGTGGTGCTACCCAAATGCTTTGCCAACATTTACAACTTGGCCTCCTGTGCTTCAAAAGT
>OMKR01055192.1:0-11294 GCA_900302355.1 Cyttopsis rosea
CGGCCCGCTTGCGGACCCTCCACAACCTGGTGATCCAGTACGCGTCGCAGGGCCGCTACGAGGTGGCGGTGCCCTTATGCAAGCAGGCGCTGGAGGACCTGGAGAAGACGTCCGGCCACGACCACCCCGACGTGGCCACCATGCTCAACATCCTGGCCCTGGTCTACAGGTCAGGGATTATTATTACTCCATTCTGATTGGTCAATAGAGGCAATCAGCACCGCTCAGTTATTTAGACTTATAGACTTGAAGAGATTAATGCAGATATGTCCAGTTTCACATTAATAACAGTAAATAGGTTCGTCAGATGTTATAAAATCATTTCAAATCAGCCATTATCGCAAAAATAACGCCCTTCAGAGTGATACAAAAATTCACCCCGTGGGTTATTTTGCGATAACGACCATCTGGCTGTACGTATGTTATCCCCTACATATATATCTTTACCTGAGAATCACAAGTTTTGTATGCAGTCTGATTAAGTTGTTAGGGCATTAACTCAGCTTTCATATAATAAGCCTGGTTTTGTAAAATAAAAGAAGTATGGACTTTTACACCATTGGTTCTAGCCTCAGGATCACACGCTGCAGTTGGAAAATAAGTGTGTTTCAAAATAATAAAAGCACAGCATAAGAAATTCGGTCCACTAGAAAAAAATATTGAGATTTTAGAAGAAGTGGGCGTATACACCCTGTGGTCCACTCGAAATGCTCCCGCGACCCAATTTTGGATCGGCACTACAGCATCCTAACTAGGCTAAATACATTGTACTTCAGACGGTTGTTTAGATCTTACCCACTGAACTATATACAGTGGATATAAAAAATCTACACACCCCTGTTAAAATGCCAGGTTTTTGTGATGTAAAAAAATGAGACCAAGATAAATAATTTCAGAACTTTTTCCACCTTTAATGTGACCTATAACGTGAACAATTCAATTGAAAAACAAACTCAAATCTTTTAGGAGGAAAAATAAAAATAAAAAAAATAAGATAATATGGTTACATAAGTGTGCACATCCTCTTATAATTGGGGATGTGGCTGTGTTCAGAATGAACTGATCACATTCAAACTGATTGTTAAATAGTCATCAGTACACACCTGCCATCATTTAAAGTGACTAATTAATTCTAAATAAAGTTCAGCTGTTCTAGTAGGATTTTCCTGACATTTTCTTAGTTGCATCTTACAGCAAAAGCCAAGGTCCACAGCGAGCTTCCAAAGCATCAGAGGGATCTTATTGTTAAAAGGTGTCAGTCAGGAGAAGGGTACAAAAGAATTTCCAAGGCATTCGATATACCATGGAACACAGTGAAGTGACATCATCAAGTGGAGAAAATATGGCACAACAGCGTCATTACCAAGAACTGGACGTCCCTCCAAAATTTATGAAAAGACCAGGAGAAAATTGCTCAGGGAGGCTGCCAAGAGGCCTACAGCAACATTAAAAGAGCTGCAGGAATTTCTGGCAAGTACTGGCTATGTACTACATTTGACAACAATCTCCCGTATTCTTCATATGTCTGAGCTATGGGGTAGGGTGGCGAGACGGAAGCCTTTTCTTACCAAGAAAAACATCCATGCCCGGCTAAATTTTACAAAAACATTCATGAAGTCTCCCAAAAGCATGTGGGAAAAGGTGTTATGGTCTGATGAAACCAAGGTTGAACTTTTTGGCCACAATTCCAAAAGGTATGTTTGGCGCAACAACAACACTGCACATCACCAAAAGAACACCATACCCACAGTGAAGCATGGTGGTGGCAGCATCATGCTTTGGGGCTGTTTTTCTTGAGCTGGAACCGGGACCTTAGTCAAGGTGGAGAGAATTCTGAACAGTTCCAAATACCAGTCAATTTTGGCACAAAACCTTCAGGCTTCTGTTAGAAAGCAGAGGATGAGGAGGACTTTCACCTTTCAGCACGACAACGACCCAAAGTATACATCCAAATCAACAAAAGAATGGCTTCACCAGAAGATTAAAGTTTTGGAATGGCCCAGCCAGAGCCCAGACCTGAATCCAATTGAACATCTGTGGGGTGATCTGAAGAGGGCTGTGCACAGGAGATGCCCTCGCAGTCTGACAGATTTGGAGTGCTTTTGCAAAGAAGAGTGGGCAAATATTGCCAAGTCAAGATGTGCCATGCTGATAGACTCCTACCCAATGCTGTAATAAAATCAAAAGGTGCTGCAACGAAGTATTAGTTTAAGGGTGTGCATATTTTCGCAACCAGGTTTTTGTAAGTTTCTTTATTTTTTATTTTTCCCCCTAAAAGATTTCAGTTTGTTTTTCAATTGAATTGTTCACGTTATAGGTCACATTAAAGGTGGAAAAAGTTCTGAAATGATTTATCTTGGAACACAATTTTGTGTTAAGTCACTTAGGTAATTAAAAATGTATTCTTTTTTTTCCCTATTTTTTTCCACCACCACCAAACCTCCACAGGGACCAGAACAAGTACAAGGAGGCGGCCCACCTCCTAAACGACGCCCTGGCCATCAGAGAGAAGACCCTGGGGAAGGACCACCCGGCCGTGGCCGCCACGCTCAACAACCTGGCCGTGCTCTACGGGAAAAGGGGCAAGTACAAGGAGGCCGAGCCGCTGTGCAAGAGGGCGCTGGAGATCCGAGAGAAGGTACCCACATCTAAGCCTTAAATTATTTTGGTCTTTTAAAACCTTGCATAGAACGAAAGAGAAGAGTCAGAGTCCAGCATCGTTAGTGTTGTTATTGATAGTGTTGATAGCTATGCTTTATATTTCCCCCCACATGGGGATTAATAAAGTACTATCTTATCTTGTTGTCTTTAGCATGCGTGTGTTATAGGGAAATGTGGCTTTATGATTTTACTCTTATCATACAAACGTTTTGTAAGTTTGCATTTATGGCTCTATATAACTATTTAGCTGTCAGAATTTTACATGAAATCCCATAGAATATGTTTTGATTCTCGATGCTCTCCAGTCAATTCAGTTGCAATTCAGTCCATACCATAACATTTAGCCATAGTCGAGGTTTAAGACATAATAATAATAATAATAATAATAATTAAAAACTATAATATCACTACTGTTAGGGTGTAACTACAGGATTCATAGTAGCTCATTTGAATATCTATGTGCTAATATAGGAGAGACCAAGGGTGGAATTTTTTTTGAAGAATTCAAGAATTGTTTATTAATCACACATTTTAACCACACGCATGCGGAGGGTGACACACACACACACATTCAGTGGTGAACGATGAGATTTGGTCTCATCGTTTATCCCATCCCGGCCGTCCATCCTCCAGGGGCAGCCAGGAGCAGAATTTCTCAGTTTGACTGCGTTTTTACATGTTTCTTCACCAGCAGGGCACAAGAAACTCGGCAGGTGTGCCGTCAAAACTTTTCTACTTAAAAAAATAAAAATAAATTAACGAAATGAGCCTTTGTGTTGCAATATCTGAATTGCAAGGCAGTAATAATTAATCTAATTTATCAATTCCAGAAAGAATAGCAGCTCCAGCAGAACACGTTTCACTCTCTCAGTGAGAACTATTAGTAGTGATGTAAGGTTTGACTCTTTTTAATTTGGTTCTTGTCGAGTCATTCAGTAAAAATAGTCGATTGATTGATTTTCCGACGCTTGCTTTCTTTGGTTCAGTTGGTGTAACGCACGGTGAGTGAGGAAGGACTTCCTGAACGATGAACAATGTTAATTATTTTCAGTTAGTGAATTGAAGATTAACTCGCCCACTCTTTCACCAGAGTGACTCCTGAGTCATTTAAAAGATTTGTTTGCTACGAACAAATCGTTTGAACGAATCGAACGAGTCTCGCATCGCTATTACTCGGTCATAATAATAAGCACAGTTTTACGTGTTTGTGACATTTTAGTGGTTAACAGGACAGTGGTATCGTGCCGTGGGATTATTTCATTGTAAAAAGTGTGCCATGAACATTGGCCTACACACATATCGCATGTATATCGTTTTTTTAGGTTTTGGGGAAGTTCCACCCGGACGTGGCCAAGCAGCTGAACAACCTGGCGCTTCTGTGCCAGAACCAGGGGAAGTACGAGGAGGTGGAGTACTACTACCGCCGGGCGCTGGAGATCTACGAGTCCAAGCTGGGAGCCGACGACCCCAACGTGGCTAAGACCAAGAACAACCTGGTCAGCGGCCCAATTTAACCTTTAAAAATGGTCAAAATAGTCTAAAGAAATAGGATTTATATTGTCACATTTTTATTGTTCATTGTTTATTTTTTAGGTTTAGGGTTTGGTTCAGTATTAGGTTTATTTTTATTGTTAGTTTTAGTTCATTGTTAGTTTTATTGTATATAAAAAAATGTTTTGGTTGTTTATGTTTGTTAGCTTGTTTATGTTTTATGGTTATTTTAGTGCTTTTTGTTAATTTATTCTTTATCTTTTATAGAAACCAAATTTTAGGTTTCTTTATTGCTTTATTATTATATAGTTTATCATTAAAACACATGTTCATGTGTTTTATGACGAATGCGATATGTTATGAGAGCAAAATTGTAATGATTAATTGATGGTTATATAACCGAACAATTTTCAGGTCCTGAATTCCACACTAGCCTCTTTCTTGCCACTGAATATTTAAATACCGGTAAAAAACAAATTTATTTTTCAAATTTATTTTCTATTACTCAATACGAAAGAGGATTTGGCACTTGAAAAAATGATTGCCATGTGAAAAACAAAAAAATAGTTCCGAGATTAATGTCAGACTTCTGACAATAGTCAGAGGTCAGAATACAGATTCCACCCCAGAAATCTAACTTTAATATCATAATTTTGACCTTAAAATTCTACATCAAATTTTTTTTATAAAGCAAAATCTTTTCATGTGATCCTCTTCAAGACAATAGAAAGTAGCAAAAATTTAAAAGAAATCCTATCGAATTGTCTTTAATATGTACTTTTGACATCTGCCGTATTGAAGGATGGTTTTAATAGTTTTTAATTTGGATCACCAGGCCACGTGCTACCTGAAGCAGGGGAAGTTCAAGGACGCTGAGGCGCTGTACAAGGAAATCCTGACCCGAGCACACGAGAAGGAGTTTGGATCCGTCAACAGTGAGTCTTCCCAAAAGAAACTGATGTTAATGTATATCAATCCTGTCAGTTACTTGTTTACACCACATGGGACAGAAGCCAGAAAGGACAATGGATCAATGTTGTGCTTATAATGACAATAAACAAAATCTACAATCATTCTATTCTGCCACATTATTAGAAATTCATGATATTGAGCTGATTTAAAAAAAATAATATAGTTTGATATGTTCATCCAGGCTCACATTTGTAAACAGGCTTTTCCCCAAGCAGTTTGTAAGCAGCTCTTTTAATGTTTCTAATCATAACGCTTTAGATTAATTTTCTTCAAAATAAATGCATCATTGTAAAGAACAATGCCTTCTACGCTGAAATATCTTTGGTTAAAAGAACAGAAAGTTGTTATTAATTTCAGCAAAGTCTAAACACGAGGCATGGAATTGAAGGTCCAAATGAATGTAGTACTGTACGTAATTTTAAACTCTTCTCGTTGCTGTGGATCGAGCGTTCCGTCTGTTGTCGTGGCGATTTGGCTTTGGTTCCCGTCGCCATCGGCTAGTGGTTTTCGGCACTCTGTTTATCTCAGCGAGGCCAAAGCATTAATCCGTCTCACCGTGTGAAGCAGCTTAGTGCTTTTAATGCCACTAAGTAAATTAAAACGAGGACACGGTTCTGCAAACACAAAAACAACACAAGTTGAGCGTTGTGTTGCGGCGTGCGCACACTAATTCTCTCATTCCAATTGTGTTCATTTCTTCCCCTGATGTTTAAAGTTACAAAATGTAATTGTACTAAGTAGTCCCTTGATGGCCGCTGAGGTTTCACACTCTCCAAACAGGAAGTCCGGGCCAGTCCGGACTTTGTGATTAGGAAGGAAACGCCCCTCACACGAGACCTGTCGATCGACCGCTCAGGCCCCGCCCCCTGACCTACCCCGCTGATATCCCCGAACTGGATTCATTTTAGTTTGGACAAGCATGGGCAGATATTCAGTTAGTTCCTATGGCTAACTGTTCAATGTAACTGACATTTGAAGTAGCTAAACTTTCTTTTGATGAAAGTAGGAAGCTACACCAAAGTACCTCCACCACATTTAAGCTAATCAATCAAAGTCGCTCTTGAAGCGATTCTATAGCGCATAAATGAAATGGAATGAAAATGAAATTATACAGAGTACCCCGCGACAAACGGGGTTATAAAAGGTCTAACAGCCTTGGCTTATTGTTTTTATTCCAAACGAATTCTCAGCCTGTAATTTAAACTTGAACTATCCATTTGCATCATTATATTAAAATGTCCAGAAACCAACTGTTCTGTTATTATTTTGGAACTTTTGTTGATATCTCTGAGATCTTCTGACCAAGGCCTTCTTGTTGTCCCAAAGTCAAGGCTAAAAACTAAGGGTGACCGAGCTTTTGCTATTACAGCTCCCACTCTCTGGAACCGTCTTCCCTTAGCTATAAATAATGCAGAATCTGTGGAGATTGGAGAGATTAAAAAAAAAATAGGTTGCATACTTGACATAAGAAGTTCAACAATCACTGTGCACATACAATGGAAAACATTCTCATTTGTTTGTGAAATGCTAAACCCTTTCTGAGCCAACATGGCTTGTTCTGGCAAACACGCATCTCAAACACGCAGAGACCAAACATGTACTTTTCTTATTAAATCACTCCTTCTCAGACTCACACACCCTCAAATGTTAATGCTGTTTGTCCCTGTAAATCAGGACATGTAGGACGTCTTGCAATGTGTTTTCCCTTCTGTGCCGTTTTTAATGTTTGTATATTGTTATTTTCTGTACTTCTGTTTCAAACTTTTTTCTTTAATGTTTTTATTGTACAGTACCTTGTTAACTCTGGTTTCAAAAGGCGCATTATAAATAAAATTTACTTACTTACAATAAAATCCAAATGCTTTGCAAATAGTGTCCTGCAACAGTAATCCTTATTTAGAAAAACAACTATTAAAACTCTGCGTTTTCCAAATTATAAATCCCCCTCAGCCTTCCTTTACTTAACTATCCATGTTGCTGCATGGTGTCCATGCACGAGAGTTCTACACCAATCAGAATTCAGGAACTCGGTGCTGTCCCCTGGTGGACACTAGCCTTTGTGTTGGTTAATTTACAATTAAATAAGGACGAATCATTACATGAAAGGCACGACTGGAGAATGTTACGTTAGTTACTAGTGAACATTTATACTATATATACTGTATTCCTTTATCTTTTATTTTTCCATGAGAGATAATGTGGCTTCTTTTCTTTTGGACCGACTGTTTTTTTTTTAAAAACGTATCTCTGTGTCCTTGCATTGCAGACGACAACAAGCCGATCTGGATGCACGCAGAGGAGCGAGAGGAGAGCAAGGTTGGTCGTCCGGACTAAAATGCAGCTGGAAAACGGCCAAACAGCCAAATGGCCAGACGGCCCTTTAGTCAGACGCACACAAAGGCCGAATAAGATGGATGGAGGAACTGTAGACAGGAGGAGGGGGAGGACTTTTTAATGGTTTTCACAATGGGGTCATATTTCAAAGTGGACTTTGTTTTCTGTCTTTCCTTCTCACCTTCCCAGGACAAGCGTAAGGAATCAGTCCCGTATGTGGAATATGGGAGCTGGTACAAGGCCTGCAAGGTGGACAGGTGAGGGACTTCTTCAAGTACAACTAACCAATGAAGGGGTTCCCTGAAAACAACACGAGGATGAGCTTTCTTGCGTGGTTTTCATTACAAGTTAATAACCCCAAAAACTCTGATCCCTTCAGCCCTACTGTCAATACCACCCTGAAGAGCCTGGGGGCGCTGTACCGCCGGCAGGGCAAGCTGGAGGCCGCCGAAACGCTGGAGGAGTGCGCCACCAAGACACGCAAACAGGTAGAGGACAATAAGGCCCTGTTTACATCTGGCATTTACATGCGTCTTGGGTGATCCGATCACAAGTGGACAGCTCTAAGTACAGGTGTGAACAATACGCATTGAGATCCGATGGCTCAGACCACATTCGGAGGTGGTCTGGACCGCCTAATCCACTGACGTCCTCTGCGTAAGCAGAAGTACGTACTCATTTGTGCGCCAACAGCGTCATATTAAAGTGCGAAACAACAAGAAGAAGCCACAACAGGCAAAATGGGATTCTCGTGGATGGAGTACACAGGAAATTTTGTTTCATACAAGTAGGAAACTAACGAAAATAAATACATGTAAAATAAAAACACATTATTTGTTTTGTTTGGAGACATGGGGACGCACAGTAGACCGGAGATATCTCCCTCTCCACTGTCCCGATCCAAGGCGGTTCGGGACAGTCCGTTAACTCGGTTGTGTTTGTTTTGTTTCATAAAAGTAGGAAACAAACAAAATTAAATGCATCTAAAATCAAAGCACATGAAAACCGGCGCAGTGTGTATTGGGCACAGCTGTCTAGATAGCGCAGTGGACCGGAGATCGCACCCTGTCCATTGTCCCGATCCGCGGCGTGTACGGCGCACCGCTGTCGAGAAGAGAAAATACTCCACTCCAATTCTCTGAGTTATGTTCATGTTTAAATAAATGTGTTCAGCCTGAACTCTGCACTGCGTACAGTCCACACGGCACCAAAATTCCAGTCTGTATTGTTTGGATTTTACCCGCGTGCCAAGGTCTTCGCATTTGGTCTGAGATCTGTGAGATCCGATCACAAGTGGTTACTGGAGACGCATGTGGAGACGCATTCTAATGCCAGGTGTAAACAGACGTACTCAGAGCTGTCCACTTGTGATCGGATCACCCAAAACGCATGTTAATGCCAGGTGGAAACAGGGCCTAAGAGTTAGGGCCTAACACCCTACGCAAGTACGAGAACGCAAATGATGACACCCGGCCTCAAGGTCTGGTTGTACATACGAGACGTGCGCTCCTACCATCCATTCAGGTTTACTGGACTCTTAAAGCACGTTGAACAAATTTATGAAACCAGTGGTAACCATGGAGCTGCTGAACCAGTTCTTTTTTTCACATTTGTCCTCCGCCATAAAGACCTTTCAGTTGGACTGCACGCTGAGGAAACATCCATTAATTTTCTCTTTCTTTCCCCCACATCTGTCCTGACCCTTGATATTATATCTCTGGCTGCCCCCCCCTCTCTCTTTCTATCCATCCCCCTCCCTCCCTCTCTTTCCCAACAGGGCATCGATGCCATCAACCAGAGCAAGGTGGTGGAGCTGCTGAAGGACGGGGGGTCCGCAGGGGGGAGCGACAGGCGACAGAGCAGGGACGGCGTCAACGGAGCGGGGGGCCAGCGGGGGGACTGCGAGGGCGACGACTCGGCCGAGTGGAACGGGGTCGGTTCATACAAAATGAGATGCATTTGTTTTATGAACAAGATGAAAAAGGAAATTCCTGCCACCTTTTTAAATTGTTTTTTATATGAATATATACTAGTGCAGTGCCCGTTGAAAGCATGCTTGTTCACTCATCCAAACAACTTCACACTCGAGTGCAACCCGTACATGCGTACAGGTTGCACTCATAAAAGTCGTGGTCAAAAACACACCCAAGTCGCGCTTTTGGAGAAACTGCCTACATATTAGAGCTGCACTGCAGACGTAAATTAATATTACACGTGTCACGTGTCCAAATTGCACCAGTTCTTCATATTTCTTCCTGTACACCAGGAAATTCTCTTGCTCAAGGTTTTTTTTTGTTTTTAACACTCTTTACCATCTCAGGACGGTAACGGCTCCCTGCGTCGCAGCGGCTCCTTTGGGAAGATCCGCGATGCCCTGCGGAGGAGCAGCGAGATGCTGGTGAAGAAGCTGCAGGGGAGCGGCCCCCAGGAGCCCAGAAATCCAGGGTGAGAGGAGTAATATACCAATTTCATTTTAATATGCTGGAAATACTGAGCTTAGAATACACTAAAATTACACTTTAACTCTCAATGTGTAATTGAAACTGAAGCAGTGACTAATTATGCTTTGAAATTTTTTTTAATACACAGTACAGTATCGTAGAGAACAAATATTACATTTTGATTTATTTTACTCATCTCTCATTAAGTCAAATCAATTATATAGCCCTTAATCACAATACAGTCTCAAAGGGCTTCACAGACCCTTTCACAGAGAAATCAACATTCTCACACCTTCTTCTTTTTCTAACCCCATAATTGAGAGCACTGTAGATCAAGCTTAAAATGACACTTTAAATGGATTGTTTTACCTTAATCAACTGAACATAGACATTTTCAAAACCCATTTATTTGCTACCGTTATTTTTTTATCTATAGATTATTAAGGTTTTCACTTTTTAACACAACACAATAGAAACACACAAATGGGAAAACAGAAATATCAAAATACACATTGATGAGGGACGACATATTAAAGATAGGATAACATAACAACAGCAGAGAAAGAAATAAGTTAATGATTAAAAAATATCGAAGAAAATATATTGATTAATTAAAATGCCAAAATGGGCCAAAAAACAAGGTTTATCATACAGTGTAATACAATGTGTAATTATAGCTTTTAAGCATCTGTAGCATCTGTAGCTATAGCTCCACCTCCCAGTTACCTACACTTGCAGTATATGAACAATATACAGTGGTGTGAAAAAGTGTTTGCCCCCTTCCTGATTTCTTATTTTTTTGCATGTTTGTCACACTTAAATGTTTCAGATCATCAAACAAATTTAAATATTTGTCAAAGACAACACAAAATGCAGTTTTTAAATGAAGGTTTTTATTATTAAAGGAGAAAAAAAATCCAAACCTACATGGCCCTGTGTGAAAAAGTGTTTGCCCCCCCTGTTAAAACATAACTTAACTGTGGTTTATCACACCTGAGTTCAATTTCTCTAGCCACACCCAGGCCTGATTACTGCCACACCTGTTCTCAATCAAGAAATCACTTAAATAGGACCTGCCTGACAAAGTGAAGTAGACCAAAAGATCCTCAAAAGCTAGACATCATGCTGAGATCCAAAGAAATTCAGGAACAAATGAGAAAGAAAGTAATAGAGATCTATCAGTCTGGAAAAGGTTATAAAGCCATTTCTAAAGCTTTGGGACTCCAGCGAACCACAGTGAGAGCCATTATCCACAAATGGCGAAAACATGGAACAGTGGTGAACCTTCCCAGGAGTGGCCGACCGACCAAAATTACACCAAGAGCGCAGCAACGACTCATCCAAGAGGTCACAAAAGACCCCACAACAACATCCAAAGAACTGCAGGCCTCACTT
>OMKR01055241.1:5967-19932 GCA_900302355.1 Cyttopsis rosea
GCATAGATGAAAAGCATTCAACTGAAAAACATGATAATGAGCTCTGAAAAAGGCCGACATAAATAAAATAGAGAACAGAAAGGGAAAACATGAAAGCGGATGACTATAAAGGGGAAAACAGAGGAGGTGTGGTTTGATGGAGAGATCCAGAGAGAAAGATGGAGAGATGAAGACCAGGCAGTTAAAAGGACAATTGAGCTACACTTGTATAAATAGTTAAGAAGACTGTGACAGTGGGTTGTTTTTGAACGTATCTCCTTAGAGGAACAAGGTGAATCCTTCTATTCACTGGATGGCAAACTAGACTTACTTCAAGGTAATTACCATGAAGAATAAAGCTATAAGGGCGAAAGAAAACAATCAAATTTGTTAATTAAAATTAAAATACAAATTTTCTTTTAATTAAAAATATTATAAAATTAAATTTAAAAATTAAAAATATTCAATAAATATCCAAAAAATATTCATTAATATATTCTATTTTCGCAAGAGCCACATTTCTGAAACGTCCCTTTCCTCCATGAAACCATTATGCATTTGCTTCCTCAAATACCAACATGAACTCAAACTTTTTTTCTACCTAATTGTTACAATTTATTATGCTATTTTTATTACTGTACCGTACTTCACAGTAAGTAAGTCACTTTTTACTGTACTTTTATTAGTTGTTTATTAGTTTATTATTTGTAGACTGCATTAACAGCGTTACTCATACCACGTCTTACTGAAATAAATGATGGAAACTTACTCCAATTCTGAATCTCTTTATTGTCAATATTCAATATCTCATTGATATTGATTAGTGCAGTGGCAACGCAAGCTTTAAGTACTGACATTTCAAGTGTAAAATGTAGAGATACAAATTAAAGACAAACTATTGCTACTACTACTACTATTACTGGAAGTAAGCACTCACACATCAAACAAGGCAGGAAAACTCGTCTGGAAATGTAACTTGCGGCAGCTTGTAGAGTTCAACCGACCACTCGATGTGTTCGTATGGATCAAGCCCGTTAATTTCCTTTATTTTGTCCAACTAGGACTTTTTGGCTTCTTTGTTCAGCTTCTCTCGGTAAGGAATCTTGCATTTGATCTTCGCACGGACCTTCTGCTGTGTGTGCTACGGCCGCTACCCAGAATGCAGCTGTCTGTCTGGAGAGTCTGCTCACATGTGCCATCTGGTATTGGAAGGTGCTCACAACACCTACCTGTATTTACCTCTATATATTCACTGCCTCATTTGAAAACAGAGACATGTGTATAAGATTTAACACAGGTTGTAGTGACCAAGCCCCATTCACCACTGCTGGAACTAGAGAGAGAAATAGCAGCCGATGTCTGTCTGGTTTGGAAGAATAACTCGCACATTCAATGCGGTTAAGTGGAATTATAGAGACAAAGTCAGACAAAGTAGATCCAGGTGCCACACATTTATGATCAACCGAGTTTCCTGACAGTACTCAATTACCTGGAGACAGTCAATATACAAATAGAAAGGGTCTATTTGAGAATATGAAGAATGAACTGATCATGTGTGTAAGTGCTAGGAGTGCTAGGAGTTTAATATTGTAAGGAGGTAGGGGTCACTCTAGGAGACAATCTAGGAGATAGGAAACAATCCAGGAGTTAACGGTAGGAGGCAGCATGACTGAGTTTATGGGGGCCACTAGAGAACTGAATTTCATGATGAACCGACAATAGAAATGAAACACCTCATCTGCTTCACAGTCGTAGGTTGGGGCCAATCTGCCACTCTTCAGTTGGGTACATTTCAATACTGGAACTGGAAATTATGTAGCCAAGGAAGGAGACAGTACTAGCAAGGAACTTCTCAGGCTTGGCATACAAATGACTCTCTGGCAGCTGCTTAAGGACCTGGTGAACATGCTGTACATGCTACACTCTTGTCTGCAAGACCACCAGAATGCCATCCATGTACACAAACACAAAGTTATTCAGCATGTCTCGCAATATACTGTATAATTGATCAAAGACTGGAAGACTGCTTGGGCGTTGAAAAGGTACTCATCGGGTTGAAGGCGTTCCACAGATCTATCTGTGCAAATGCTGTTGCTACCAAAGGGAGAGGGTATTGGTTGTTTATGGTGATGCCATTCAGGGGTTGGAAATTGATGCAAGGATGGAACATCTTTCTTTTCCACGAAGAAGAACCCTGCCCCCACAGGTCATGTGGAGGGACGGAGATATCTCATTGCCAAGGCATCTTTGATGGACACCTCCATGGATGCAGTCTGTGGTCGAGAGAGGTTAATGGCACTGTCATAAGGGCAGTGTTGTGTGCTGAACACTTCCTGTAGGTCAGCATACTGGGCGTGGCAGAAACTGGTTAAGAAACCTGGGCAACAGGCAGGGAAGAGACAGGTGAAGTGGCAGGATGACTCCCATTTTTATACATTATAGGCAGCAGCCCTCACACATGTGGCGACAACATGCCTGTGCCATGAGCCATGTTGTAAATCAGACGAGACAACAAGGCAAGGGAGAAGCCTGGGGAGTCATTCCCTAACCCTATTGTCTACCTGGATGGCTGATATAATTGGCCCTTCAAGGTCATCCTGATTCTGATTCTCCTGAGTCAGACTGCATTGACCTGCCCACAGTTGCTTAACTAAGGGTGGGAGGACTGCAACTTGCTCTCCCAGCTGGGATTAATATTGATGTTCTGCGATGAGTTGCTGGATGGCAGAGGTGAGCTCAACCATTCTCTCCTTAGACCAGGTCAATTTTCTTAAGCACAGAGATAAACTTTGCAAACTTCTCTTTCTTGCTGAAACAAGGTGGACTCTAGGTAGCACCACACAGATAGGACCTTCCCACACGTGATACGAAGACTGTCAGAATGGCGTTCCAAGCGTATGCTTTTCCAAGCCTCTGGAAACAAACTAGACTAGACTGGAACAAAGCACAGACATTATCAGCACTCTGCACTATAAATAACTATTTATAGTGCAGAGTGCTGACAATCAGTGAGAGACAGTCGTGAATGGGTATGGATGAACGAGCACCATGCCCGAGAGTGCCTTCTCTACTGTGGGAAACGGAGGCACGCATTCGGGTACGTACTGCAGGAGCGGCTGTGACCTGTATGGTACCTTGTCTGAGGAGCAGTCGTAGTTTTCCTCGCTCCAACTCCAGACTCAGGCTGTGTTCTGCATGTCCCTCTGCGTGCAGCAGTATCCCGGAATTCCTCATGGTTTTGAACTTGAGGGAAATGGCCTCTCTGGCTGTCTCCCTGGGTTTGGGACTCCACCTGTATAACAAGCTGCTGTTGCCATCCAAACTCACCACATCAGAGGCTGAAAGTAAATGACAGACACAGAGAGGATTATGGGTAAATTGTAACAACAAGACAACAACTAGAAAGGCACGGATTGCAAAAATACATTAAGCTGCATTAAGCCAAATTCAAGGAAATGACAATTGATGTAAACAAACTCTGACTTTTCCCCCTCCTTCCTCATGCTCTTTTGCAAGAAATGATTTTACTTCTTCCTAAGATGGCCAAGAAGCACAGGGTCACAGAGAATAATTGAATTGGGAAATTGTGTTTGAGTGAAAGCAGGCATAAAAACAATAGATTGGGCAGATGATTCTTAGGGCGAAGGGCAGTATTTAGCCATCTTTATTTTGGTAAATTAGATGTTGGAATCGCTATCACTTATTGAAGCTTTAAAAAGATGCAGCTTTTAGAGAGAAATCGAGGTTTAAGGGATTACACAAATATGATTAGTAAGAAGTATTGTATTGAAACTTTGACCAATTTTGGATAGTTAGAAATCAACCTGTTGGCTAATTTCTACTTAGAGGTGTATTTTTTAAAGAGTAAAAACTACTTCTACTGACTTCTACTACTAATGTCTGTTGAGTTCAGACCCAATATTTTGGGTTTGAAAAGGAATTGTTCTGGGAAATTGAAAAGAAAAAGAAGAATTACAAACACAATACATTATAATACAGTTAAAATGTATGTTTTTATTTCCATTGTGTTGGTGTTTAGGATTTGTGAGGTCAAACGAGAGAATACAATTGTCAGATAATCTCAAGGATATTTTTCTTGGTGTGGTGTTTGGGAGTTTGTATTTTTGCTTTTACACACACTTACTGTAAGGACAGCCGTACGTCTCCAATCTGACTCCGATCCTCCCGCTGGGATTCCAGTCCAGAGGAACCAGACGGAGGAAGCGAGCGATTACTGGATGCTGCAGTTTATACTGGACCACACTGTCTGCATTACTGTTACCTGGGAAAGACTGAAAGAGGATAGTATGTTAGCAAGCTGTTTGTCTGTTTGTCTATCTGTCTGCATATCTCTGGAAAAGACTGGGAGAATATACACGTTGACATGTTGTCTGCCTGTCCATTTTTCTCTGTCTACATGCTAATCTTTATGTCTGTCTGTCAGAATATTGTCTGTATGAGTCCCTATGGCAGGAGGGCGTGGTTGAGCCATGTCCTGGAGGAATCAAGCTGGTAGGCTGGTTCTACCTGCTCTTGGTACCAGCGGTGGCCGATTAATATGAGTGGCCCAATTGCAGCTGGGAAGAGTTTCTTTAATGTATGATTGTGTTGCAGCAGGCAGAGAGAACCACGGGCAGGGAGCCTGTGAGAGTGCTCGGAGTGGAGCACTCGTTGACTGTCACCAAGAAATCCTCTGTCTTGTGTCTTTTCTGTTTCTTAGAATTATTCTTAGTTTCAGTATTATTTCTGCACCTGGGCGTTACCCTTGTGAACTGTGCAATAACACACAATTTCTACGTTTTGGAATAAAATATGTTTGTTTTAAATGAAAGGAGACCATCCAAGAGGGAGATTATTTAACCGCTCCCCCGCCAAGACCCCTGTGGAGAAAGGAACCACCAGACCTGGCCGGAGAAGGTCAGGACAATACAACAAGAGATAACGATTGCTTGTGAAACAAACCTATGGGTTCAACCAGAGCTAGCCCAGCAGTCGGACCCATTCAAGTATGGACGATGTTGACCCAACCTTACCTTGGAGCCCTCTCCCCCACAGAGACCCAGCGAGCAGGAGAGACGCTGGTCAGAGATCAAAGACAACCCTCAACCTCTCTCAGGCCATTTGCTCCCCCACGAGCAAACACACGACCCCCCTTTTGGTGAATTTCCACAACAAAGGACTGAAGGGGCCCTGTGTATCTCAACACAGACCCGTCTATGGAAGACTGAGTTACTACTTCAAAGTTATGAAATAATATGAAATAAAATAAAATCGAATGAAAATTATATCATATTCCACCACAGATGTTGCCACGATAGATAGTGGAACTCACATTCTTGCCTGAGATAAGAAGACAAAATAATTAAGGTGTTTCATGTTTAACTCTTTGCTACGATCTAGCGGCCACAATCAAGAAGACACGTACCAGGTTCAGTGATGTGTTTTGAGGAGATTTACCTTGGTTTACTTGATATAATTATGTTTATTCCATTTATATTCTCTTTTCTTTCTCTTATTTTAGTAATAGCACAAATAACTAGTTTGGACAATTCGGTAGTTAGACAGATCCTTGATCATGAATTAAGAACTCTACTAATGAAATATATCAGAGTGTTTGATATGTGTGTAATTCTGTAAGACTTGTTTATGGAACATAGGTATGATACAATGCATAATTTAGTTGAATTGGCGAAATGGAAGAACTGGGTGTTGCGATAAAAGTTTTCCTAAAATCCAAGGGAACCACAGGAGGATTGCTTTGTGACGTAAGCCGAGACACAGGTATCGGTCATAAAACCACGCCCCTTTTGGAAGGGTACAAAACAGACAGATCGCCCCCATTCAGCAGGCACTTCTCCCCATTGGCTCTCTCCTGAGCTTCCCTAAACTTCCCCTTTGTTTGTCACTCATGTGGTTTTGTTTCCCTCGCATTTTCTCGTCCTTTGTTCCCCTTTCATGGAACTACGCAGACGCACCATTTTGAAACTCTACTGCTTTAAGAACTCTTTAGACTTCCCTACAAGCTATACTTCGGACCAGATTTGCAAACTGATCCATTGGTGTAACTTTTTCCTACCTCCCTCATTTAACAATAATTCGGGAGAAGGGTCGTTCTACGCTATTTTTTGATTATTTTTTGTCTAAATAAAACAATTTGACTGAGACCGCATCAGGATCCAGCTCTCTGGACCACCAACCACTGACCCTGCAACAATCAACCAGCCTCAGACGTTAAGCCAATCGCAGTGTAGTTTGGAATAACTCGCCGGTTGCTTCCTTCTAAAACTGCTCAACTGGTCATCATCGGATTCTGAGTCAGCCAAAGGACCAAAGCAATGGTTGTAAACCCGTCAAGCTGTCCAGAGGGCTGCCGAAAACATAGGCAGAGCAACATTACGGTTGGTGATCAGAGCTCAATGTCGATAACGTTTTATTTCCCTATTATTCTTAGACCATCCTAGAATTCCCCTTAACGTGTTAATAACTTTACTTTAAACACACAGTTCTCCCATCCTCGCCAATATTGATATTTCATTATCCTTTCCTTTACCAATTACTCTCTTCCTCTCTATGATTTACGATTTAATTTTTTAAATTTCTACCTCATCCCATTGCCTGACTGTTAACCCTTTACTATAAATAAATACCCATTTATTGAGTAAGCAGTTGTCTGTGATAATTTTTCGGAAGCTGGGTTCAGGAATTCCTGAACGGTAGAATCCACTCCCTGAGATAGACCTATAAAGTATTTCAACCCTTCCCCCCCGATTTTTCCAACTTTTATACAAATTTGGTGGCGCCCAACTAATTCTAATATTATCATAGGTCTTATATTGTTACACCGTAAGCCATTTCATATTCCTCCAGGATAATTATAGCTATTAGTGTTGAACACTTGTACATGTGCAGAATGCGGAACCTCGTTTAAGGTCATTGGTTCCTCGGCCGATTGGAAAATGAAGATCGGCCCGCCATTGACATGGTTCCTATTACAGTTCACAGTGATTTGTGTGGAATAATTTTCATTAAACTTCCTTGATCCTGTGTGTGTGTGTGTGTGTGTGTGGGGAGGGGGGGTTGGCGAGGGGAAGTGGGCGTAACATAGCTCCAAAGACGGCGATCTTTTTTGACAAAAGTAAATGGGCTTGACTATTTTCAAATGGGTCCCTTGACCTCTCACATCAAGATATCTGAATGTAATTGGGCTCATTAGAACCACAAGAGCCACAATACCAGAGCTAAACAGCTACACGTGCTAAATTAGCTTCAGGGTCCTAAAGAGCATTCTGCATGCAGTGAAAATATGTTACGTACGCCTTTTTTTCTTTTCCCTATTTCTTCACACTGTTGTGAATCCAAAGAGCCCAATTGCTTTCATGTGGGATGAAATATAGTAACCATTTCAATGTGATGACAGCAGTTGTTTAACTTGACCTTGCTGTATAAAATTACAGATTGTGAGCTCTAGGATAATCACAGCCTCATGAAACTCAGAGACTCAGAATCTAGACACCTAGACCATTCAGGAAATGTATGGGATGTCCAGGTACATTGAAAATAAGTGGGGTTTTTGGAGCCATTTTCATTGCTTGTCATCCAATTGTCGAAATTGTCAAATTCACACAAATCTCCAATTTTCAACAGTTATTGATGCTGCATAACAGCATTGAGTTTTCTAAAGTGTTTTTCAAGGTCATGAGATCTTCAGGTGGTCTTTTGGGGGGATTTTTGACCCCTTTTTCCCATTCCCAAGTGGTCAAAAATGTCTAGAAATTGTACCAAAGCTGTGTAATAAATGGTATCAACCCACAACTTGGCCATCATTAGGCATGAGTATAATGTTTACACTCAAAATATTAATAATTTTATCAGGCGCAATTAAAAATATTTTTATTACCTTTTAATTGATAGAAAAGATTGACATACAGTGCCATACAGTACTTTCTGAAGGTGTAAGGCACTTGTATGTGGCACCAACTGCTGACCCACACCACCCGCCGAAACTCCAACCCCTCCACCTCACTCGGAACAGGAGAAATGTATCTGAAGCTTAAGAGGTTAAATGGTTATATGTCTACATGTGTATACATGTACTGTATATACATACATACATTTGTCATTATATATGTATTGTAAATAACCCAATTATGTTTTTGCTCACAGATAGCAGATAGCCCTGTTGAGCAGTCATTTTTGTCACTTTATTATGTATTTCTACCTGTTCTGGGTATTTTTGTATCTTGCTTCCTGTTTCAATTAGATGGGCTTTTAATTTGAAAGCGACTCAGGTACTTGCCAATTGCCAGCTGCGTGCAACAGTAGAGGAAAAAGGCGTGTTAGAGAGAGTGAAAGCACAAACAGCGAAGTTTATGTACAGTATTAGCCCCCCCGAAGAGGCACAAGGTTAGTATTTGTTGAAATACTGTTATATTAACATGTAGTTTGTGTGTCAATGTAGTTTAGAACCATAATAATTATTTTTTACCGTTTGTTTAATTGAGTTAGCATTATATTTTTGGTTTTGTGTTTTGCAACTAGCTCCTACATTGCTTTGGGGATTTCTAATAAATTCTAAAATCATCACTTCAAGTGTCAGAGCATCTTTCGGGGGATGCTACAGTAAGAGCTTTACCTTCACTTGCTACACTACGCTGCCTATGTAATCCATGATGACGGCACGGCACACAGAGCAGTGAATTGCAGCACCTAGTGTGACGGTCAATGGATGACATAAAGGAACAGATAGATAAGCTACAAACGGAAATACAAGGAAATAGAGGCTTACTACACCAAGAAGATTATGAAGGCATGTCGAGGCAGGAAATAAAGGAGATAATTGAATGTAAGGAACAACAGCTTGCGGAGCTTTAACGCAAAATGGATGACGCTGATGGGTTAACATTTCCACGTTGTTCAGAATGTTCTAGCATGCCCACAGAGAAAATGCTTGCCTACCAAAAGGAGGAACTGAGTAAAAAGGACAAAAAACTGCTTAAACTGTACGAACAATGGAGAATTCAAATAAGAACATCCAACGAAGATTTAAAGAAAAACATATCAGAAACGGAATTTGCTACAATGGCAGATGTCATGAGAGCCTACGATGAAAGAAGAGAGCGGGCCATACCATTTACTGAACTCAGATGCAAAATAGATGCATGTGAAGCTGTAACTAAAGACATTATGAAAATAGTCTAAGAACGTTTATCGTCAACAGACGGTGATTTTGAAGCAGAGCGTGAAAGGCTCCGTCTCCGTCAGCTACTAGCCCATGACTATGCTTACTCCATATATGGTGCTGCCTCTCAGTCAGGTGCCAGTCATCGCTCTGAATCAATGATCATAGCTGCAAGAAGGGCCGATGCAGCCGCAGAGTTTGCTGCAAAGGAGGCTCAATATAAAATAATGGAAGAAGAAAGAAATCAAAAGGAAAAAATAAGAATAATGGAAGAACACCATCGGAAGGAATTGGACATGCAGAGGTCTGAAATGGAGTGTCTACAAGCAGAAAGGAACATGGAGGCTGCTCGTGCCAGACTGGAGATCTATGACAGAGAAATCAGCCAGGAAACTAATAGTCATTCCATACAGCAGAACAACAGACAAATCACTTCCAACCCCCCTGTATACCACCAAAACCCTCACATTGTTACACCAGCATTTCCTACTGACGTGTCCCATCTGGCGATACGCCAGGGGCCCTGCTCACAAATGCCTTGAAGGCACCTTTTATCGAATATTATATTTAATATTTATATCGCTATTTTCATCAAAATGATGATGAGGCATACAGAGATGCATGGAATAAGCTCAACCAATGCTACGGTCAGCCATTTGTTGTCCAAAGAGCTTTCAGGGACAAGCTGTCAAAATGGCTGAACATACAGTCCAAAGATGCTGAAGGGTTAAGAACATCCTCAGACTTCCTAAATTCCTGCCTGCAAGCCATGCCTCACGTGAAGGGTCTAGAAATATTAAGTGACTGAGAAGAAAACCAAAAGCTGATACAGAAACTTCCTGATTGGTTAACATCCTGTTGGAATCGTCATGTTACGGTAGCCTTCATGGAAGGTAGAGAGTTTCCCACCTTTGAGGATTTCACTAACGTTGTGTCAGTAGAAGCAGAGATAGCATGCAACCTAGTCACTTCCCTACATGCTCTTTACTCATCTAACTCATCATATGACAAAAGAAGCACAAAGGAAACAAAGGGAAACAAAGCCAATGTCTTCAGCACTCAAACCGCCATAAACAGCAATAAATCGATATCAAGCAATGGAAAATCAAGGCCCCCCTGCATGTGGTGCAAAGATGGCAAGCATCAACTCCCCAAGTGCCTAGACTTCATGGAATGGTCCCTTGATGATCGACAAACATATGTGAAGGATAATAACCTGTGTTATGGATGTGTGAGATCAGGTCATAGTGCCAAGGAATGTCGTCACCGCCAAACTTGTGATGTATGCAAGGGAAGGCACCCTACCTGTCTCCACAATGAGAACTACAGAAGACCTGAAGGTAGACAAACACTGCAAATGAAACCACGGCAGCCATGGCACTCAACGTCATGAGAGGTGGTTGGTTGTGCAGCACTTCCATGATCGTCCCTGTGTGGGTGTCCTCTGCTACAAACCCATCCAAGGAACACCATGTCTATGCATTATTACCCCCATTATTACACCCAAAGTGACAGCACCCATCAACAAGGAGGTAAGCGGTGAACTACAAGCAGACGCTTACCCTGTGAAACTGAAACTTACCACTATGCTCGGAGAGAGCATGATCATAAAGAGTGAAAGGGTATCTGGACTCTTTGAGAGAGGCTACAATTCATGCGTTCACATAGACCTTCCTCCTTCATACACAAAGGACTGCATTCCTGTGAATTGTGATCATATACCCACTCACGAAACAGCAAAACGATGCCTGTCTCACAAGAGGATTTTGTTTTCCTGGGCAAATTCAAAGAAGGCATAAGAAAAAATGACCAGGGACATAATGAGATGCCTCTCCCCTTTAAGCAACGGCCACTCTTACTTGATAACACAACAACCTCAGGAATAGCACATGAAGGTACATCTTTTCAGTGCAGTGTCATCCCCTGGCTGTGCGAACTATGGGCTGAAATACCTAGCCAAGGAAAACAGTCACTCACATCCAGTAGGATCCCAGTTCATCGCAAGAGACTTTTATGTGGATGATGGAGTCACAAGTACAGACACAGTGGAAAAGGGCATTCAGTTGGCACACAAGGCAAGAGAGATACAGTATGTATCAAAGGTGGTCTCCATCTTCATAAATTTGTGTCAGCCAACCATGCCGTCCTACAGAGCATACCATCATCAGTGTGTAATAGACGCCAAGACAAAGGACTTCACCTTCAATGACATACCACTGGAGAGAGCATTAGGGATTCATTGGTGCATAGAGCGGGATAGCTTCAGATTTTACAACACCTTGAAAGACCAACCAGTGACACGTAGTGTTTACTGTCGCCTCCATATATGACCCTCTTGGCTTGCTAGCACCATATGTCCTCACTGGGAAAAGGAAATGTGCCGCCAAGGTACTGGCTGGGATGACTGGGTGGGAGCGCTGGTGACACGATTTTGCCAACCTAGACAAGATAAACATAGCTCGATGGTACATACCTGCCAATTTTGGAGAGGTCATAGAAACGGAGTTGCACCACTTTTCGGATGCGAGCACCAGCAGTTACAGTCAATGGTCTTATCTGAGAGTCAGGAACCAAATAGGAGAGATTCATTGTTCTCTATTGATAGGAAAGGCCTGTGTTTCTCCCACAAAGTTGACTACAATACCAAGGCTTGAATTAACCGCAGCAGTGGTTTCAGTCACTATCAGCAATATGCTCAGAGAGGAGCTTGGTTACACTGATGGGAAAGAGTACTTCTGGACAGAATCAAAGGTAGTCTTAGGCTACATAAATAATGATGCACGGTGTTTTCACATCTTTGTCGCCAACCGGGTCCAGAAGATCCACCATAACACAAGCCCCCAGCAATGGGGGCAACCTACAGATGAGAATCCAGTGGATGGCGCATCCCGGGGAAAAACTGTTTCACCATGTTCCTTTGGGAAAAGAAAATACCTACACCAAAGAATGTAGTATCGGAGCTATCCAAGGAGTCTTGCCGACCGTCTGCCCAAGTTCTCATCATGGTCCCAAGCCACCAAGGCTGTGTCTCGCCTTCTGCGACGGGCTAAGAAAATCAAATCACGTGCTACTTCTACAGTGAGTGAACAGGAAAGTGCTGAATGTGTCATCATTCAAGATCTGCAAAGTCAAGCTTATGAGAAAGAAATCAAGCTATTAAACAAAGGAAGTCAACCACCACGTTGTAACAAACTGCACCACCTTGATGTTCTTTTAGACACGGACGGTATCCTCAAGGTGGGAGGAAGACTCCGCCGCTCATCCCTCGCTGACTCATTCAAGCACCCGATTGGCATTCCCAAAGAGCGTCATGTGACAAAGTTGATAATCACTCACAACCACGAAAAGACAAAGCATCAGGGAAAAGACTTCACCACAAACAAAATCAGATCCAACGGCTATTGGATTCCTGGAATGAGCCAAGCAAATTAGAGTATCTTCTCAACATCACCACAAGTCAGCGTTGGCACTTGCCAATGAGGGATCTACTAGAGGGTGATATGGTGATGGACACAGATGAACTGTCGCCAAGAGGTGAATGGAGACTCACAAGGGTCTTAGAGACTGTGATTGGTAAGGATGGACTTGTATGGAGAGTGAAAATCTCAGTAGGAGATAAGAGACTGAACAAAAAGGGTGAGCGCCTTGGTAAACTCTCCATGTTGGAGCATCCAGTGCAGAAGTTAGTTCCGTTGGTAGAGGCTTCTTAAGCCCATGACTGTAAAGGACATTGTCATTCCTAATGTGAAAATTATTCATAGCTTGGGTCATTTAACAGGAAACATTCATAATTTTGTATTGTAAATATCCCAATTATGTTTTTGCTCACAGATAGCAGATAGCCCTGTTGAGCAGTCATTTTTGTCATTTTACATGTATTTCTACCTGTTCTGGGTTTTTTGGTGTCTTGCTTCCTGTTTTAATTCGACAGGCTTTTATTTTGAAAGCGACTCAGGTACTTGCCTATTGCCAGCTGCGCGCAACAGTAGAGAAGAAAAAGGAGCGCATGAGAGAAAGCACAAACAGTGAAGTTTATGTACAGTATTAGCCCCCCTGAAGAGGCACAAGAAATACTGTTACATTAACATGTGGTTTGTGTGTCATTGTAGTTTAGAACCATAATAATTATTTTTACATTTATTTTTTACATAAAATATTTTTTGTTTTGTGTTTTGCAACCAGCTCTTATGTTGCTTTTGGGGATTTCCAATATATTCTAAAATCATCAGTTCAAGTGTCAAGTGTCCCATCCTTCGGGGGGATGCTACATGTATATATGGCAGTATAGTGTAAGTGCTTAAGTATAGCAGCACCTGTGTAGCTCTCTGTATGCTTTAACCACGTCTACATGGCCTCTGAGTTTCCTATTTCCTACGCAGGGTGAAAGTGGCGCTCTCTAATCCTCAGCTGAGCGGCTTTCCTGAAGAGACGAGCCGAGCCGAGCAGTGAGCAAATAGTTCAGGTTCCCTTCTGAGGAGAGAGCAGTTTCTCATTTACTGAAGGAGGAAATATGACCCGAGTCAAGCAGCCAAATGCTGCAACTACGAACCTCTTACATCCTGGGATGGAGAGATAGAGAGAGAGAGAGAGAGAGAGAGAGAGAGATTTAAGATAGAAAGTAGAAGGATAGGTAGAATAGAGAGAGGTAGGTTAGATACGATAGTGAGGGAGGATAGATAGGACAGAGAGAGAGGGAGGATAGATGGGATGGATAAAAAAGAAAGAGGGAGGATAGATAGATAGATTAGCATCGGGAAAGAGAGTGAGAAAGACTGACATACAGCAGGATAGTAAGTGGGGGGGGGGGG
>OMKR01055260.1:3691-16621 GCA_900302355.1 Cyttopsis rosea
CCCCCCCCTAATCAGAGAGCCAGCAGGTTTATAGAGCATACAATACATTAGAGCAGTGGCGTAGGTTTCGTTTGAACCCGCCCCAGGAGATTTTGAGCGTCAAACACTTCATTTCCTGCAATTTTTCTGCAGCAATTTATGCTTTTTCTGCATCAATTTATGGTGGAAATGTCGATATTTATGTAAAGGAAAGCTTCTTTCATGTTGTTATTGGGGTGGGGTGGGGCAAATGCATGTGTTATAAATATTGAGGGGGACATATCTCCTGCGTCCCCCCCGAAATCTACACCTGTGCATTAGACCATAAAGTGATGATGAAGTGATGAAGGTTTTGCTACAATTTATATTTGAACTAACACTAGCAAATCTTTGACTATTAGGAAATATAAGCCTCAAATTGTCCCAAGGCCTCGCGAATGAATAAGATGATGAATCAATGAATATTTACAACTTGTCAGCAATTGCTGACATTCTTTATGCTCAGTCAAGAATTGTGTATGAGTCAAAGTTTTCCCAATAGAGAATCAGGGCTTGGCGCCCCCTTGTGGCCAGTGAAGGTACATGTTATTTCAGCGTCTCAACAGAAAACAGATATTATTGGATAATAATCTAACTCAAATAATTGTCTTTAAAATTAATATTTAAAATCTTCAAATTCTTGTTTATATACTGTATATTTCTACCAATGGAAAAAAGAATGTCTAGAGGAACAGCCTGAAGGCTCCAGAAACAGCGTGGCGCTGTGGATCGCCGTGCCTCTGATCCTGATGTTCATTGTGGCTGTTGGAGTCTGTGGTCTGGTGCTGTGGCTGCGTTCCCAAAGAACACACTGCCGCCTGGGCAGCGAGGAGGACCGTGACGTAACCATGCTCAAGGTGCCCAACGGAGATGACCCCACATACGGGGTAAGGGTCATTAAATATTAGAAATTTGCAAAATATGGAAAAAAATGGAAAAACAAAAGTATTAAGGGCCGACTTTGACACCTCTCCACTCTCTCTCAAGGACATTTTTGATGAGTTCTGTACGTCAGGGAGTGGGACAGGGCTGCCCTATCTGGTCCAAAGGACGATGGCCAGGCAGATATCACTGGTCGAATGTGTTGGTGAGTATTGGTCTCTGGACCATGGTCAAACTCATCTGCACTCATCAAGACATCCCACATCTGCAAAATCAATACTATGAGTAAGGCTATATGTGCCTAATATATGGATAATATAAGGATAAGGTACGGTGACCAGACGGATTGTGCCGATTTCAAGCTGGCCGTCCCCAAGTCCCGACAAACTTGTAAAACGCTAAAATGTCCTAGTTTTCAACATTCACTACCAAATTGCCCCCCCCCAATCTGTTTCTGTCGCCCCCTAAGGACTTGTGAAGCTTTTATGGATAAGATGTGAGATGACGGTGTCCTTGTTTCCTCCAGGAAAGGGCAGGTATGGGGAGGTGTGGAGGGGCACGTGGATGGGGGAGAGCGTGGCGGTGAAGATCTTCTCCTCCCGGGATGAGCAGTCCTGGTTCAGAGAGACGGAGATCTACAACACCGTGCAGCTCCGGCACGACAACATCCTGGGTTTAAATGTTATTAATAATAATAATGATGGATAAATGAATATTCTCTGTGATGTAGGAAGAGTCGCACTCCAAAATGTCATGTCCCAAATTCAGATTAAGGAGTATTAAAGTCCTCTCCCATGTTCCGTGCACTAGGTTTCATAGCGTCCGACATGACCTCCAAAAACTCCAGCACGCAGCTCTGGCTGGTCACCCACTTCCACGAGCTGGGCTCCCTCTATGACTTCCTGCAGTACAGCACCTTGGACCCCGAGGGCTGCCTGAGGATGTGCCTGTCCGTGGCCTGCGGCCTGGTCCACCTGCACACGGAGATCTTCAGCTCTCAGGGCAAGCCGGCCATCGCCCATCGAGACCTGAAGAGCCGCAACATCCTGGTGAAGAGGAACCGACAGTGCTGCATCGCCGACCTGGGTGAGAGAGAGAGATGGCTTCAGATTACTGTGTGGAGGTGGAAAAGTGATGAGGAAAGGAGGGATGATTAGAGGAAGGAACTCACCTTCCTGGTAAGGTGCTGAGTTATGTCAAAATACTTATTATTTGAATTTGATTTGGTATGCTCATTGTAGCAACATGTTAACATTTTGGCCAAAGGGCCTTCTTCAGGTCATAGGTCACAGTACTCACTGTTTATTAAGTATCAAGTATCTGGACGTACTTTCGACACTACATTTCAAAGCAAATATCTATACATTTTTACTACATTTATAACACAGTCACGTTCAGGATATAAATATAAAATAAATCAAAAGCAAACTATCTGGGACTGGATCAAACTACTGATTTAGATTATAGATTATATATTATATTTAGATTATAAATTAGGCAGTAGGCACTTACTTAAATACTTACATACTTTTACTTCAGTAGATATGTCAATAATGTATTATTACTGGAGTAATTTTGTGTCAGGGTATTGGTGCTTTTACTTAAAGTAAAATGTCTGAGTAACTTCTTCCACCACTGTCTCCCAGAGGTGGAATTGCAGCATACATGCATTTATTTCCACTCCTTCTCATTATAATGCAGACATTGAGATACAATGTTCATTCCCGTGGACCTTTATGTTTGGTAATACACTGTATCATAAATGACGTTTCTTGTTTGCTGTCTCTCACCCTCAGGTTTGGCTGTGATACACTCCCAGTCTAGCGACTACCTGGACGTGGGGAACAACCCCCGTGTGGGCACCAAGCGCTACATGGCTCCAGAGGTGCTCGACGAGAGCATCCGCATGGACGTCTTTGAGTCCTACAAACAGACCGACATCTGGGCCTTGGGGCTCGTCTTCTGGGAAATAACCCGGAGGACCAATGTCAACGGTAAGCATTCATTTGGAGATTTTAATTATACTCATCTTGTCCAATATACAATATATATATGTTAAAATAACACCGTAGAAATTGTAATGATGTAGTAAGTACACAGTAATAATTTCTAATTTCTAATTTATACCCTATATACCTATAGCAATCATTTATCCTGTGGATAGAATCGCATTTTGTATAGTCTGTATATCTTTTTGTATTTGACTATTTCTGTTTCGTATTGTTCGGGTATTTGTGTATATTTGGCAATTTTAATTTTACTTTTTAAATAAAAAGTTTAAATATTATTTTTATTATTATTATTATTATTATTATTTGATTAAAAAAAAGATATATTATTATTATTTGACTGTTAAGCTTTTTTTATGCTAATTGTCTGAAGAGAAACCCACCAATCCACTACTCACCACAACAAATTCCTCATATATGTAAATGTGATCTGATCGCCAAACAATCAGACAAAGTACATTATGCAGGAATATATATATATTTTTTTCTTTGTATGGTGGAATATGTGTAGGAGGCGCTGAGCTCCGTGCCTCTCAGCGACTCCATGTTTTGGTTTCTGGGCCATCTGTGTGAGGAGCGCAGTCTGTGTCTGTCTCCACTATCCACTCTCCTGATTAGCGCTCCAGTAATTATAAACAGTCTTATCTGGTGTCAGCACTCACGCTCACATAGTCCAGATGCACGTGCACAGCGACAAGAAAAACACATGCAAACACACACACGCAGACACACACACACACACACACACAACTGGCAGGCCTTGTAAGAAGTCACCGGGGAATACGTTTCTTCCCTCGCTCTCTTTTTTGACTCCAACATACTTCACAGAACTCCTACTTGAGCCTATCTCGATCTCGAGTCCCAATTATGCTATTTCAGTCGTATACGGAGTGATGCCTGTGTTCCACATACAGTATTTATAAAAGACGAATATTATAGCAGGTCCGTGCTTATCTCCTCCTGAAATAAATAACACGCTCATTCTAATCTTCGTGGACTCTTTTTTCCTGAATATTTCTCTGGGAATTCTTGCTCTTTGCCATGTTAGTCGATATATCTATTACACTACACGATACACTATTATTAAAGCTCCTTTTTTCCCCCCCAGCATTACGATAGAAAGCTTAACTGTCCTCTAGTGTATCCTGTTGACGTATATCTTCGTCCCTGTTCTGTTGTTTCAGGGATTGTGGAGGAGTATCGTCCGCCCTTCTTCGACATGGTGCCCTCCGACCCCAGCTTCGAGGAGATGAAGAAAGTGGTGTGTGTGGACCAGCAGAGACCCAGTCTGCACAACAGGCTCCACTCCCACCCGGTGAGCCCACTTAATCCATGCAGACACACACAGACACGCGCATAGAGTACTACTCCGTAATACAAAATGGATGACAAAATATTGACCCGGACCATAACGGCGGTGTTCTGGCTGCTTGTGTGTGTGTGTGTGTGTGCGTGCAGATCTTGTCGGCCACCGGGAAGATCATGAAGGAGTGCTGGTTCCAGAGCCCGCAGTCCCGCCTCACAGCCCTGCGCGTCAAGAAGACCCTGTCCAAACTGGACCACGACAACGACTACAGCTCAGAGAAGCTCAAGCAAGACCTCTAGACCAGACCCGTGGATGGAGAAAATGTAAAAAAAAACTAAAAAAAAACGTATTCCTACAAGACTAGTTGCATAATATTAGCATATATTTGAGCTAGTGACTCACACAGCCAGCGTGTTCTATTAAAACTATTGGCTTTCAGCGCTGCTGTCTAGACGGTCTAGCCCCCCAAGGCTATTTTGTTCGCCTAGCCTATTTTTTCATCTGCCATATTTCCTGCGCTTTAATGGAGAGTGCTTGGATTCAAATTAAGATGTTGATATCTTTTTGATGTCCATTTTGTTTACTGCCAAGATTTTTTGTCTTGGATGGATTTGGACCAGAAGAAATCACAGGACTGCTAATGGACCGGTTATTTCTATTATCCCAATTATCATTTGATGGAGGACTCCAATTGGAAGTGGACTGAACAAAGATGCTCTCACGTTTCAATCAGTCACCCTCCTATACACCACTTATCCAAGGAGTACATTTGTCATCCTGGACTTGTTGCAAGATGCAAGCACAGATTCTATTTTCCAAATGGATTGATCCCTCAGAAAATGGCTGAGCACAGGAGAAGGAAGACCCTGGCTGTATTTTTGCAAAGATAAAAGAAAATATTCAACTAATAACACACATGTCCATTGTAAATGGAATTAGGCATCCATGGGAACACATTGAAATACATATTTGAATAGAATATTTATTGTTGATTAGAAGAAAACATCCTTATAAAGATTTTATATGCCCTTGTCACTGGATTTTCACCACATTTACTATTAAAACAAAATTGTAAATCACAATCACCATAAGTATATAACTGACACATTTTGTAGGTGTTGCTTAAAGTATTGTATTTTTTTTTAATAGCATCTTGGGTGGAAAGCAGTGCAGGTTTTGCAGGTTTCTCATTGACCACCAAGGGGCATCAGAGAACAGTCAAACAGTGCTATTGTTTTACAGCAAATCTGCTCAGCTTCTGATATTCACAGTATTACAAATGGTGCTGGGTACATTCGTAAGAATTTAAGTGCCTTCAAATTATCAAGCGAGCAGGTTAGGGTCTTTGTTTCGTTAATGCCTTTATTAAAAAAAGCAATTGTAGAAAGTGAGTGATCATATTTCACTCATACACATACATAGGCAGACACACACACACACACACACACGTCACTTTGCATGAAAAGCACAACATGGTATTGATTACAGCATATTTATGCCCTGTTTCACTTGTTTATTCCACACATTTAGATGTAAGAATAAAAAGAAATACTAAATACAAAAATAAGTATGTCCATGCATATCCTTATTCCAAAAACGACATGAAGCGAGATGTGTAGACTGTAAGTCCAGTTAAGGGTTAAACCACAAACTGAACTGTTTTAATCTATATCGGGGAGATTATATATTAGTGAATGGACTGTGTAACTTTATAACTTTATCAAAAATGGGATGTTTCTGAAAATGATCAAACATTAGGAATTACGGTGTTTAGATGTATGTATTTATTTTACTGCATAACCTGTAGTGAGTCGTCTAAAAGAGTGTTTTGAAGTTAAATGCTGGATATCTTATTTTGAAATGATGACATTTATATCATTTGTCAAACACAAGTTCTTCAAAGCTGCTTCAACGGAAAATCATTCACAAAGAGAACAGAAATATTAAACTAACGCGTAGTGACACGATATTATGCAACTCCACCTTTTGCACAGGAACGCTCTCTACACTCGGTTTGCGGTGAAAAGTTTGAAAGTTGAACTGTGAATTATACAGACAGGCTCTCTCTCCTCCGTGAGTGCGTACGTGCATGCAGGCCGGTGTGTGGTTTTGTATGTGTGTGTGAGTGAGTGTGTGTGTGTGTGTGTGTGTTGTCGGTGGGTCTGTCGGGTTGTTGAACAAACTCAAGTGAGATAATACTCCCTCAAAGCCCGAGTCTGTCTGGTCAGTCGGATGAAGGGCTTGTATCAGATCAGAGAGTGGGGGGTTGTATCAGATCAGAGAGGCGAACCTAACTGTCTGTGAGCGCAAAGCCCCTCTCATTCCTCACCCTTTTTCCTCCCCCGTGTATTCCTCTTCGCCAGTAGGCTTACTCCAGTTGGCCCGGCGCGAATCTGGGCCGTAGACAGTACACCAAAGAAGCGTGGAGATAGATGGAACTGGGATGATGGTGGACGGATATAAAGCTACTTTGGAGACTAAGCAGACATGATTAGACTAAAGCTTGAATTGGCGAGTGCACCGGCAAAGGGACAGGTGATAACACAAGGCGCTGATAAAGTCCAAAATGGCCCCAGCCTATCTGACCACTTCCTGCTGTGAAAGGTCGGGCTACAATGGACGGCGTGTTCAGCCATTGGTACATTCCATGCCTTAAAGTGGTAATCCATCACGTCATCCGCGTTGTGGGGTGGATTACACTGCAAGTCCCGGAATCCCAGTCGAAATTGCAACTTCTTCTTTGCTCTTAGACGGTCACTTTCTCTTCTAGAAAGTTTCCTCCTTCTGATGGATTTGGTGGGGTTTTTTTCCTTCTTTTTTTTCTTGGTCTCTTGAGGTTTTGGGGATATTCATCAGCATTCATCTTCATCCCAGGGTGCTGTTCTTTTGTTTGTGAATGTTCCTCCATATTGACAGTGTACTGATCACAACTAGCTTTCACTTCTTAAGACGCAATATAAAGATAAGATAACGCTTTATTAGTCCCTATCGGGAAATTCAGGAAGAGATAATGCAAATACGCTGAATGGTCATACCATACTGAATGGAATACCTTATGCCAGCTAAATAAATATGGAATAAATATCAAACATGGGATTTTTTTTTTTTTTTTTTACAAAATAATGTTATGCACCTTAACGTCACTTTAAAGTCAACATCCAAAAAATACAAAAACCTTTTATTCTAACTATTAGTTAGTTGAGTGAAGAATTTATGAAACATTTTAAAAGATCATCTGCTTTCATATGTAGGCCTGCACAAGTGCAACTCTCTGTTAACTTCTGTTTATAGATGTGTACTAATATTTGATTTTTAATTAATTTAATTTTTTTATCCCTTTATTTGACTTGGACTGTTTCGCTGCTCTAACGCCAGACTTTTCCAAAGAGGATTAATAAAGTGTCTTGTTTTGTCTTAAATTAGGATCATGAGAATGGCAGGCACACTAACTGACTAGACAAAGACGAACATTTTCAGGCATTTTTAACAAAAACGTGGGAAAATGGAAAAATGTAATTTCTGTTACGTCCAATTTTATTTCCACCAATACAAATATGTTAATTAAACGAATAACTACATTTTGTAATAGTATATTGTATAGTAACGGTTTTCTTTACTTTTTTAATTTTATTTATTGGACCTCGCATTACAGCAGCGTGTTATCACGGACACAGGGACAGGAAGCCAGCAGACGGAGCAGCACAAGCCCCGCCCCTTTAAAAATCTCCGCTCGCCCCTTTAACTGGCCGCCGTGTGGAGCGTGTGTGTGTGCGGTGTGCGGTCACACTGTGGTTGTGTATCGGGTCGGGCCGTGTTGATAACGCCGCGCTTCGAACGCATTTCCCCGCACAGAGAGAGATGGAAACCCAGAAGAAATGGCTCTAAAACAGGCTGCTCTAGCGTTGCTGCTGGCCCTCGCCGGGTCGGCGACCGTCGGTACCGGTAAGTTTCCGATCCTCGTCTCCCGGGTGGATGTTGTTTGGTGTGACCGGGCTTCGCCTGCTGTCGCTCCCCGTCATGGCGCGCTGTGTCTGGGATCCTGCTAACCTTTAGCTAGCGGTAGCCTTTACCACCGTGTACCTTCACTGTGTTTTTCCCCTCAGTTTGGGTGATAAAACGCATCCGTCGGTATTAATTAAAACGGTGCGTTGTTGACGTTATCGAGCACGAACACCGTCAACACGGTCGGTTCGGTTTGTTTATGTCGCCGGTGGAGCTAGCGCTAGCCGACTAAACCCTGGAAACAACAACATGGTTTATTCATTCCCGGAGAGAGAGGGGGGGGTGCGGTGTTTACGGAAGATCACGTCAAAACAGGGCTAATAATTAATAAAACGAGTAATAAATTAATAAAATAAAATGGCGATATTCAATAATAATAAATTTTTTAAAAATACTGGAAATTCGAAAAATTGTTAATATACAAAAAAAATACAATAAACCTAGAAATAAACAACAACAACCCTCTGTCTGTATCAAGAATTTTCACAATGTTCACATTTTCAAAAAATCAGTTTTCACGTGTGTGTGTGTGTGTGTGTGTGTGTGTGTGTGTGTATAAAGTATAAAACTGCATGTTCGGTGTGTACCAGGGTGGAAAACACAAGGATTACATCAAGGTAATGTATCCAGAGATGAGGTGAAAGATGTGTGGCTTGGATCACCCAGGTCAAGCCAGCCCGAGGGAAATGCTGCTGCGTGTGTTTGGCTGAGCAGACTAAACAAAGAACATGTCGAACATGTGTCATTTCTAGGTGCAGTAGTAACCCCTGTGCGTCTTCTGGGTGTTATCTGCTTGGGATGCTTTGTTTTGCTGGATATTTACTAAACAGCCTCCCATCGGCCTGTGGCTCCGTGTAACTAAGCACAGTCTGACCGCAGTGAATGCGGTGCTCAGTATTATTCCTCACAATATTGGCACATGTTGGAATGAAGCCGTTTTCAGAAAGTGTTGCTTGTAAGTCAGCAGTGGAAGTTGTGGTTCCCTCCCTGAAAGGGAGTGTTTGGTGGCCTCCGGGGTGACAACAGCCCGGTCATTCAGGCGGCCCAGACAGAAGTCAAAGTTGAAATCTGTGCTCTTTGTGATGGAAATGTGGCAAGTAGGGTCCTTTTCATGCAGTTATTGGGGGCCGCTGCAACCCCGATCTCTCACCGTCTGCCCGAGCAGCTGAGTCTCGGCTCCGCTGCATTAATGAGTAGGTGCATATGGTGGACCCCAAACCTGTGTTTTTGGTCCCTGTACTCTGTAACAAGGATCCAGGAAGGCAACTTTTATTTTATTTGATATGTAGCTGTTAAATTCTGGGCAAGTCTCCAGTTCCTTAGCCCTTCTTGTGATCCTCGCATGTGACTCTGTCTTGCCTTGTTGCAACTAGCCACTTTTGAAATGATGCAAAAGTAAGAGAGGGCAAATTAAACCTATCTGCCAAATTAAATACCCTCTGGGTGCATCACAATCCATTAGCCCTGTTGTGTTATACATGGGTGAGTCATCCTCCTTCCAAGAACCAGTGAGATTTTTCCCTCCCCCGCCTAGTTTAGATAAGGCCATTGCACACCAAGGTTGGTCAATTTATCGTGCAAGAAAAACAAACAACGATGGGAAAGTAATTTTTGGAATTCTGCAATAGCACCGGCGTGGTTTGTTTGCCTGCCTGGGTTAGTCCAACGCAACACTGGTGTGTGAGGGGAGTGGGGGGTCTTCTGTGGTCTGAGCAGACAAGGGGGTGTTGGATAGGTTTGACCAGCTGGTCAGACTTGTCTTGTGGGGGCCCATGAGTGTGTCTGGAACCACTGTTTTACACCACATAATGGATTATAGCATAGCATGGCATGGCTGAAACCAGACAAACCCGAAAGTAGTTAGGCATGGATTCCAGGCTATTGAGAGCTTGGCTGTCAAGAAGCGGAATTTACCCACAGGTCGTGATGAATCTGTCATGTGCCGTGACTATGTGGATCAGGAGCGGTTGTGTTGTAGGCCCTACATGCCTGTGTGACACAGTCAGGTGCCTGCATGCATGGAACAGTAGCAATGTGATACGGCACTGAGCTACACAGAGTGCCGTGAGGCAGGGCGCGCCCTGCTCATTCTCTACCTCTTTCTTCCTCCCATACAAACCCTGTGTTTGATCCAAATCTTTTTCTATACTTTAGTTGTGTTGTCCCACTTCTGGTCCTGCTCTGCTTTTGTCTCCCTAATGCATTGTAGAAAACTTGTGTGGATGAACCATGTTGCTGTCAAATAAAGTTAGTCACGTTCAAAGAGTTCAAATTATAACACGCAAGCTTGTTTATCGCTTTATATTTATTTATTTTTAGCTTTTTGAAATGATATCACATTGCCTACCAGTTTCGTTAGGTCCCTGCTTTTTCCCCATTTTCACAAAAAGAGTATAGAAGAGAGTAAACAAATGAAATTCATATCTTAGTAAGAGTGGAACATGTGTGCACCTGCCTGCTCGGTCAGAGCCAAAGGAAAGTACGAGAGGGTAAGATGTTGGACCTATTGGGATCAAAGGGTGTGTGTGTGTGTGTGTGTGTGTGTGTGTGTGTGTGTGTGCTTTATGACGCAGAGGGGGAGGAAGGGAAGAAATGGCTGTATGGCTTCTGTTGGCCTGCAGTTGTTTTCACCAGCGCATCGGTTGTGCCATAGAATGTCTGTTGTTCTGCCTGCCGTCTCCTTGTCGTCAAGCTGTGACCAAATTAAATGAATTGTCCTCTTGTATACAAGATGTCTCGTGTACAAGCTTAATGTCATCGCACCAAGTTACCGCCCGTCTCCAAAGTCCAACTAGCGATCTCTCAGTGTTTACCAACAGTTTGAGCCGTGTGACACTGACCCGGGTCAGAGGTCAGCCATGGAGTCTAGTTCAGCCCTTGCCCCTAGCCCCTTCGGAGTGAAGGCGGTGGCTAATGACCTCCGGAGGCACAGGGTCCTAATTGCTCCAGCAGACAGCATAGCCTCCAACTGACCTGGCTCCACCATTAACCTCTGTTTGGCCACATGGGATTCCTCCCAACGCACAAACAGCAATTTCACTCTTTAATCGCTCCACTTTCCCTTACTGGCTCCCATTTTGTCTTTTGAGAAGTGGAAATGGTTCTAGGGGGAAAGACCCTGGAAATGGCAGCACAAAGGCAGTCATTTTGTCAGCACTGTGAATGCAAATCGAACAAGAGAACATGGATTGCCAGTGAAATAACATTTGCCTTTGTTTTATGCTTTAAATATAATTAGCGGGAGCTGTTGTCACAGAACACCTAGACAGATCTGGTAGCTATGTGAGTTCATGCCCATAGGGCTTCACCTGATACCTGGCCTCCATTTTACAGGTCTCTTTGAAGAGGTGTTTGGTTTTTTTGTTTTGTTTAGCTTTAGGAATGTAGATTAGACCTGCTCTGCCTTGTGATTCTCTGCTTGATGGTGTGCTTTCTGCTTTACTAGTTCACTCCTGTTATATACCTATACCTAATTATATGCATTGATTGCATAATCTGGGGTTGTTGGTCTATTTGGTAAGCTATTGCTGAGTGAATAAACTATCAAAATGTATTACCCGATACTTGTCATGCACCAAAAGAGTGGACCATACTGTCTTTTAAAAAAACATGTTTTCCAAATGTGACCATATCATTCAGCATTGATCGATCAGGTTCCAATGAGCAGCATTGAGCAACTTCTCCATACCTTCTGATGTTGGATAGCAGCAGCTATTTAACACCTTCCTGCCCTAAAGGAAGTGCAGTGGATATCAATTTCTCCTTCATAGTATATAAATGAGAGAATGTGTAGAATACACTAATGGCTTGCCAGATTTTGGATTGCCCAACAAACTTATAATTTGAATGCATACATTTTCCCGTTCATCAATTCAGACTGCCCGATGAGCTGTTGTCCTATTAATATTTTTAGTATACATCTGACTCTGACAGTAGCTGCTAAATAACGTATTTTTTTGTGATATTTCTAACATTGGCTTAAACTCGCATGACATTTGAGTGGAAACATGTGATTGAGGAATATGACGATTTTACAAAATTATCCATCTGCTCAGCTAACTGCGTTCCGGTGATTATGTAATAATCAAGACCGCTCTGATCATGACATGAAGTGATAAGAAGATGGGTTAATGAGTTTGAAATATCTTAAATTGAGGGTATTTGTAGAAAAAATGTTATTGCTTTCTTTCTTTCTTTCTTTTCTTTTTGTTCCCAATGCGTGCGATAATAAACTCTTCGTCCTCTAGCCTTAACTGCAAAATGTGCGCTTTTGACATTTTGAACGTGTGTTCCAAACTCGGCTCAGGCGCGTGCTAAAGCCGTTATGTGCGTGAGTTGTTGTGGATCAGGCGGGATGGGATGTCGGCCAGAGGCTTGTTGGTGGAGATAGTCTGAGCAGCCCGGCCCCAGAGCCCTGACTTTAGAATCAGATCAGTAATCTGACCCTGAGATGCAGACAAAGGTAATGACTTTCCTCCTTCCCCCCCAGCATTGATTAGGACAGAAACATGGTGTGCATATCGCCGTGTGTGTGCGTTTGTGGTGCGCGTGCGCGGCGGAGGCGTGCGCGCTGCACTCACACTGTCTGGTGGCGTCTGCTTGTCTTGATCAGCTCTCAGTCTGGTATGGATCTAATTTCAGCCGGTGCATTTTGGTAATGGTGCTCTGCTCCCGGGACACACGCATGCACCCACCGGCTCTCCGTCTGCGGCC
>OMKR01055285.1:9336-21901 GCA_900302355.1 Cyttopsis rosea
CGAGAGAGGGGAGGGGGGGTATAACACGGTGGGTTAGTATCCAGACGTCAGATCTGTAATGTAGCACTAGATGGTGATATCCCTTAATTGCACACGTGAGATGTCCCTTTTCTTCCTCTGGAGCATACAGGAAGTGGAGTACAGAGTAGTGGCCAGGACTGCGGCACGCCACTCCCCTGCCTATCTAGGCTTCACTCCACTAACCCTCTCCCCTCTTACCACCTGGTAGAGATGGAGAGGGAGCTTAGTCCCTAAGAAGCTCACAGATATTTGTTAGAACCCGATTATTTTACCAGTGCTAAGGGGTGAAGGCAGGGTGAGAGGCAAGTTAACAGGATGGGTGTGGTTAACCAAATGCAAGACTGTAAAGATGAGTCTTAAAACTTGGATTTAAACATTTCTAAAGAAGTAGCAGCTCTGATTTCCGCAGGTAGGGCTTTCCAGAGTACTGGGGCCTGGAGTGAGAATGTGGTGGAGCCTGCAGACTTCTTTTTAACTCTTGGAATCGCTAAAAGACCCGCATGTTGTGAGCATAAGGCTCGAGATGGTACAAAAGTTACCACTAAGTCAGTAAGATAGGAAGGTGCCAGGCCGTGTTGTATTTCATAGGCAAGTAGCAAAACCTCACATCTGAGGTAAACCAGGAGCTGGTTCAAGGTGGCCTGTATAGGGGTCATATGGTCAAACTTTCTCGTCCTAGTCTAGATTCTAGATTCTTGGCGCAGCGTTTTGCACTAACTGGAGGCTTTTAAGACATCGAAAAGCCAGAGAGCAACACATTGCAATAATCTAAGCGAGATGTTCAGGGATGCAAACAACTTGCTTTTCAGCGATGTCGCTTTTTTCACCTCAATTTGAGTGACTTGTGTGGATCCTCCAGATCCAAAGAGTTTTTTTTGGGGGGGGTGCGGTGACGTATTTTATTTTTGTTGTTTTAATTTGTTATCTGTTGGAGGGAACGTCATCCGCGATTGATTAACTAGTGGACTCGTTCGTCAGAAGACGTGGACATGGCTCTGTGGTTAGAAAGTTTGTATCGGGCGAGACAGCGTGATGCTACAGTGCTAGAGGAGAGAGATGAGTTAATAATGTTAAGAATAGAGGGTCCCAAGATTGGAAATGGCTCTTTAACGATCTTTCCAGAGAGTGGTTCTAGTAAGCATGTTGTCTGTTTTCAAGAGCTACTGCACCAAACAGTTCTAGGGGCTCCCCGAGGGTAACCAGGAACTGGGACCGAGAACTACGAACCTTCAAAGACTTTTTTTTCTGGTTGCGTTCGCACCACCAGTAGGTCCTTCCATAGGTCTGAAGTGACATCAGCCAATGATGTCCACGTTCTGTGTTGTATTTACTCATTTCTCCTTATCAGTCCACCAAAATCTGTTTCTGAACAAATTTGACGCAAGAAATAAGCAATCCAGTTGTTGAATCTTCACTCATATTAGATCTACAAGGCTAAGCCTAATTTAAAACTTCGCTCCTACTTTCGTAAGGCACAGGCACTGCTGCATTGCACCACACGCACCGGTACACAGCACGTTAAAATAAATACATCTACAATAAAAACACAATTTTTATTGTTTATTTTTTAATTTTTTAGGAGCACTGAGGACAGTCCGCTCCGGCCGAGAGTCGTGCCGGGGGTGAGGGAGGTTGACAGGGAAGGCGGCATGCAGCGAGTCCGATATGGCGATGCCGGTGCTCAATTGGCTCATGTGTTCGACCAATCAATGTACGCTTACTGCTGTTGAGAATAGGCTGTTAGCATGGGTTAGCATAGCTACCGTGTCAAATAAAGTTTTAGGATAATTTTTATTAAGACAAATTTACCTGGAGAAATACTTGGATTTGGCTAACGAAAGAGAACAAACTATAGCCCCATGCCTGACAGAACACTTGAAGCTTAGTCGCACGCCATTTATGCTCAAACTTCCTACAGGATTGCTTAAGTGCTCGGGTCTCATCTGTAAATCAAGGTGTTGGTTTCCTAACACGTGATTTTACTCTTAGTTGTCAGGATTGGTCAGAAATTGCAGTAGTAGTTAAAACACTAAAGTTACAGCTGCTATAACTGCTCGGAACGCTGGCAGTGAATTAAAATTTAAAATTATATGAAATAGTGGTCAGACATAGCAGAGGTATAGCTGAGAACCACAACTGACCCACGCCCCGGGTTAGTACAAGGTCAATAGTGTTAACATTATTATGGGTTGGTTCATGTATTGGCTGCATAAAGCCAAATGTATCAATTATTGTCTGGAAGGCTAAGGGGTTCAGACAGGGAGTTCACATGAATATTAAAGTCACCTACAATTAATACATTATCTGCGTGCATCACCATGTCAGAAAGTCAAGAGAATTCTTAGAAGCTTGAGTAGGGGCCAGGAGGACGGTAGATCACTACTAGGTAAATGGGCAGTGGTGTTAAGGACCGCATAACAAGAGCCTCAAATGTTTTAAAGTCATTGTTCAATTGATGATTGAAGTTAAGATTAGATTTAGAGATGCCACCACCTTTCTTGGATGGACATGCAACATGGGAGCTAACATAGTTTGGTGAAGAAGCTTTGTTTAGTGGTAAATCATTTGGCTTCAACCAAACCAATATCAATACCAATATCAAGATTTTGGTCTCTGATGAAATCATTAAACCTCTTAAGCTCCAGGCCCATTTCTCGGGTTCCGAGTGAGGTGGAGGGGTTGGAGTTTGGGGGGGTGGTGTGGGTCAGCAGTTGGTGCCACATACAAGTGCCTTACACCAGAAAGCTGAGACCCTAAGGAATGATTTGAGATGCGGCTTGACACTGTACGTCAATCTTTTCTAACAATTAAAAGGTAATAAACATATTTGTAATTGCGACTGATAAAATTATTAATATCTTCAGTGTAAAGGGGCTTTAAACATTATACTCATGCCTTATGATGGCCATTCCCATGCTCAATTATGTGTGATTAGTTGCTGCACCAAGTTGTGGATTGATGCCATTAATTACACAGCTTTGGTACACTTTCTAGCCATTTTTGACCACCCGGGAATGAGGAAAAAGGATAAAAGATTATGACTTTGAAAAACGCTTTAGAAAACTTAATGCTGTAATGCAGCATCAATAACTTTTGAAAATTGGAGATTTGTGTCAATTTGACAATTTCGACGATTGAATGACGAGCACTATTTTCTGAAATTGGCTCAGAAAACAGACCCACTTCAATGTACCTAGACATCCCATACATTTTCTGAATGGTCTAGGTGCCTAGATTCTGGGTCTAGAGTTTCATGAGGCTGTGATGTTATCCTAGAGGTTACAATAGGTCATTTTATATAGCACGGTCAAGTTAAGAAAATGCTGTCATCACATTGAAATGGCGCTCTTTAGGACCCTGAAGCTAATTTAGCATGTGTAGCTGTTTAGCTCCGGTATTGCTGTGAAGCAGAAGCTCTTGCAGTTCTAATGAGCCCAATTTCATTTATATCTTGATGTGGGAGGTCAAGGCCCATTTGCTTTTGTCAAAAAAGATTGCAGATGTTGGAGCTATGTTATTGCCAGCGAGTTAGCATGACACAGCTACACAGCTCTGGGAAGGCCTGCTCGTCTACTTTCTGTTGATACCGGAAACATACCAGTAGCTTACAAACGAATCCCGCGAGAGTTGGTCAAAGATGGACTGCGCCGCGGACCCGCCGGCAGGTTCGTGGCACTAAAGAGATGAACTAACAATGCTTTGTAGGAGAGTGATCGATCTGATATTCATTAGACCAATTATCATTAAATTAAGGCTGATCGATGCCCTTCATCCACATTCCCTCCCTGTTATTAATTTTAGTAAGATTGCATTGTTTAGAGCCTGGTTTGTATTTCGAGGAACTATAGGCACGGCGGGGAATTGATACTGTGGGTATCTGGTAGGAAGTGCCGGGTATTCTACAAAACCGTCTGAGAATTATGACCAACTGAACCCTTTAGACTTGTTTGGATGTTATGATTATTCCATTTTCAGGGTTCTAATAACTCGTACAGGAAATAGGCTGGTGGTTTTTACGAGGGTTATGTCTATTGTTGATTATAACAGGAATTGTGTAGCATGCATGGAAAAATTCCACGCATGCATACACTATTCCTGTTATAATAGGATTTAATAGGATATGGATTCACTGACAGATGGTGAATGCATTGCAGGAGTGCAGAGTAAGTCCAATATTCATAGATAACAGCCCTGCATGGTTTGGATGGAAAAGATCCGTCCTATATGGCCTACCACAACAGCGGAGACAGATTGGAGACGATGAAGCAGCTGTGGGATGGCGATGTTAATGTTCTTGACGCGTGCACCTGGGTGGGAGAAAGTGTGGCGCCTGTTGATCTGGACATGACGGCCCATGGATGACCCAACGGCAAGCATGGGGGAACAGCCAGGATGGTTGTCCTCAACAGTCGCCTCGGTGGACGTCCCAGGGTGCACACTGACGGAGAAGTGAGCGGAGGTTCCACGTGATGCTCGACCACCAGGTGAGAGCAAGCCTCAGTGGGGCGTGCCTCCTTTGGCGATGGACAGACCGCCCAGGTATGGTCACAGAGGTGAAGGAGGAGGCTGGCGGTGGTGGAGGAGGAGAGCGTCGCGCTGCACTTGGAGACTCAAGGTATTGTGGTCCTCCATGGACAGACCGCCCAGGTGTGGTCAGAGAGGAGGCTGCCGGTGGTGGGAGGAGCAGTGCACTCGATAGCACGGAGGACCACGATCCTCCTGCTCATCCAGAGCAAGGATGGTAAAGGATTGTGGTGTGGGGGCGGTGTGATTTAAGCAGCCAACCGGTCTTAGGTCTAGTTAATTGAGCCCATAATCAGGATTGGCTGCGCACCTCTTGCTTATAAGAAGAGTTACTTATTGGTTGCCCCATGGACCGTGCTGTTCTGGTGTTTTGTTTTCTTTGGACATTTGTTTGTTTAAGGTATGCGAAGCCTGTGTCAGTCTGAAACAGGGTTACCATACCCAAGTTTTTTTTTTTTTCTCTCTCTGCTTGGTGGTGGGGGGTAGGTTTCGGCCAGGGATTCTCCCTTGCCTCAATTTGGTGTTGGGGATATGTGGTGTGGGGGTGATGTGATTTAAGCAGCCAATCAGTCTTGGGTCTAGTTAATTGGGCCCATGATCAGAATTGGCTGCACACCTGTTGCTCATAAGAAGAGTTAATGAGCAACAGGTTAAAATCACCCGTCCACACACACACTAGAGGAGGGAGCCCTTGTCATGACCTGTTCCATCTGCTCCCAGCTTGTACCATCTTGCCATCGCTGCAAATGAAGCGCCAGATGTCTTCCTTCAGGTTTGGGAAGCCGTCAGAGGGAATAGGAACACCACCGGTGGAGATCGAGCCAGCCCGTGGAAGAGTGGTATTATCATCCAGTCCCAAAACCAAAAAGCCAGGGGACAGGGGGTGGAATGACATCTCCGTTGCCGCAACCAGTGGAGCTCAGGACGGAGAGGCCTTTAGCCTGGACCGAGGCAACAGTAGAGAAGCCCTGGATTTACTTGTCCTTCTTTCTAAGTTCCACCACTAGTTGGACAACTTTTCTTCAACTGTGAGAGGCTAGGATGGCAATCTCCACACACAGCCATAGTAGATTCGTTGCCGGGGCCACCGGCTAGGCTAAAAACAAGCCTAGCGAAGGCTGAGCAGTATGCTAAGCTAACAGGCTAACTAGAGCTAGCTGAGCCAGCCAGCATGCCTCACCAGCCAAGATGGAACAAAGTCTGCTTTCCAAAATCAGAGAATCAGTCCAGACGAGGGTCAAAGCCAAAAAATGTAACGATGCGAACAATCCAATATTGGAAATCCAAAATCAGGTAAATTTATGGACGCTAAAAGCCTCCAGAGTGAGTGAGTTGCTTACTTAAAAAAATGTATAATGGAAATGAGCTTTTGTGTTGTCCAAATTGCAAGGCTGCCCTAACGCATCAGTTCCAGCCAGAATAGCAGCTTTGTATTCATCAGAACAAGTTTCACTCTGAAATTGACGATGAAAGGTTAAAGTATTTTTCTGAGATTCAGCTCGAGGGAGGAGTTCCGGTGAGCAATTGTGAGTTGAATTGGATTGTGAATGGAATTCTCACGAGAAACATGTAATGCTGTCAAATCTATTCATTTTAGTGGAATGCAAAGCGTAAATCAGTCACATTTGAATTGTGCTGCCTTGGCCTTTTTTTTTTTTTTTTTTGTCTTGGACTCACTCGCCCACTGTCATTTACAAGATTTGTTCACTATGAACGAATCGTTAGCTAGTGCACGCATCACTGTTAATAAGCCATCATAATAAGCACAGTTCTACATGTGTCTGACGATTTTAGCGTTTAACAGAATAGTGATGGGCAGAGGGATTATTTCATTGTAAAAGGTGTGCCCTGACAGAAAGGAGATTGGGGAAACACTGCTTTAACAGGCAGTTTAGACTAGTCTGGAGCTCTGATCACAGTATCTACAATGCACAAATGATGTGAAGCTAGTTCTGTCAGACAACTCGACGCCACCACACACTTCCATGTCCTTATGGCCAGCCTATTTAAGCAGCCAATCCCTCTTGCCCGCCCTGCTTTGCTGCCTGTTTGCTGCTGCTTTTTCTGTGCTTCCTTCACCTCCCCTGCTGCACCCGTTGGGCTCTACTCTCCTATCCAATGGGGGGATTCAAGCTCATCACTCCTATATTTCTAGCTCATTAAGCATGACCTATGTTTTCTGTACACCTTGCCGGGAGTGATGAGCAGTAGAGACCGGATGCCCAAACTCAAACGATGCAGATCATTTTTAATTAAATCTAAGAGCTGTCTGTCAGAAATTAATAATGTGTGTGTAAACATTGTTTGTTTTGTGTTGTCAAGGTGATTTGAGTGCGATGAAGGAACTGTTTCCGAATGCCCTGGCCCTGAGCCTCGCTCCCCCCTCCTCGCCTCACCTACCTTCCCCAGATGAGAACACAGAGGGCGGGATGAAGCCGGTGCTGATGCCCCCGCTCATGGATCTCCCCCAGGTCTGTGGTCCGGGAGAGATTGGATCAATTCCGCTCTGCCAGATTATAAATGGCTGCCAAGAAGCGAAGCACGTGGTTTTCACTGACTCAGGACAACAGATGGTGTAGCGATGCTTCATTAATTTGTGTTTTTACGGATTTCAGGCAGTATTAAACTGGTATTGGTGGACACATAAAATATAAGCTATGCCTTTCTCGCTTCTCTCTCTCCCTCCCCTTCTCTGTATTTGCCTGTGTGGCCCCCCCAGCCTGGTCAGAGCATGGATGTGTTTGTCTCGGTGGCCTGCCACCCGGGGCACTTTGTGGTACAATCCTGGCAGGGGCTGTACAAGCTGGTGGTGCTGATGGGAGAGATGGTGCTGTACTACAACCAGAGCCACAACTCCTCCAGGGTCACACCCATTGTCAAGGACTGCATCTACGCAGCCAAAGTGGACAAGAGGTGAAGGGTGGGGAAGGGTCAGCAGCTATTTGCAAAACATTAAGACAGACATATTACAGGTGCAGCTCATAAAATTAGAATATTGTGAAAATGGTTACATTTTTTTTGTCAGTCATTTCAGAAAGTGAAAATTGTATATACTGTATTCTAGACTCATTACATGTAAACCAGAGTATTTCAAGCATTTCTTCATATTTCAAAAGATCAATAAAAAAAAGGATTTATAATACAGAAACATTGAACCTCTAAAAAGTATGTTCTTTTATGCACTCAATACTTGGTTGGCGCTCCCGTTGCACGAATTATTGTATCAATGCAGCATGGTATGGAGGCGATCAGCCTGTGGCACTGCTGAGGGGTTATGGAAGCCCAGGCTGCTTTGATAGCGGCCCTCCGCTCGTCTATATTGTTGGGTCTAGTGTGTCTCATCTTCCTCTTGACAATACCCCATAGATTCTCTATGGGGCTCAGGTCAGGCAAGTTGGCTGGCCAATAAAGCTCAGTAATACCATGGTCAGTAAACTATTTACGAGTAGTTTTGGCAGTGTGGGCAGATGCCAAGTCCTGCTGGAAAAGGAAATCGGCATCTCCATAAAGCTCGTCAGCAGACGGAAGCATGAAGTGATCCGAAATCTCCCGGTAGACGGCTGCGTTGACTTTGGACTTGATAAGACACAGTGGACCAACACCAGCAGATGACATGGTACCCCAAATCATCACTGACTGTGGAAACTTCACACTGGACTTCAAGCAACTTGAATTCTGTGCCTCTCTTCCTCCAGACTCTGGGACCTTGATTTTCAAATGAAATGCAAAATTTACTATCATCTAAAAAGAGGACTTTGGACCACCGAGCAACAGTCCAGTTCTTTTTCTCCTTAGTCCAGGTAAGACGCTTCTGACGTTGTCTCTGGTTCAGGAGTGGCTTGACACTAGGAGTGCGACACTTGTAGCCCATTTCCTGGACACATCGTGGTGGCTCTTGATGCACTGACTCCAGCCTCAGTCCACTCCTTGTGGAGCTCCCCCACGTCCTTGAATCGGCTTTGCTTGACAATACTCTCAAGGCTGCAGTCATCCCTTTTGTTTGTGCACCTTTTCCGATCACACCTTTCCTTTCCAGTCAACTTTCCATGAATATGCTTTGATACAGCACTCTGTGAACAGCCAGCCCTTTCAGCAATGACCTTCTGTGGCTTACCCTCCTTGTGGAGGGTGCCAATGTCTTCTGGACAACTGTCAGGTCAGCAGTCTTCCCCATGATTGTTGTGTGCTGAACCAGATTGAGATTAAAGGCTCTTTGCAGGTGTGTTTTCAGGACATCTTTGTGACCCTCTGTGAAATATTCTAATATTTGGAGATACTGGATTTTGGGTTTTCATGAGGTGTGAGCCGTAATGATCAAAATTAAGACTAAGAAATGCTCAAAATAGTCTGGTTAACATGTAATGCGTCTAGAATATATACAATTTTACCCCCACCACCACCCCACCCCCCCATCAGTCTGTCTGAGCCAGCGTTAGACCACTCGGTAACACTCCACCCCTCCCCTTCTCATCTAGCTGGCACCGCGTGCTGGTGAAGGGGATTCTGACCAATGGGCTGGTGTCCGTCTACGAGTTGGACTACGGCAAGTACGAGCTGGTGGATGGCACCGCGCTGCAGCCTCTGATAGAGGAGTTCAGACAGCTGCCCTTCCAGGCCGTCACCGCACAACTGGCTGGTGAGAGAACTCCTTGACACTAGCCCCTTTTACACAGAGGATTCCGCAATAATGCCGCAAAGCCGGCTTTGCCTGTTTACACAGAACCAAGCAAAGATGGCATGCTGCCGCTCCAGTGTGTGCATTTAGACAGCGTGCCGCAAAGCCGACTTCCCGGAATCACGGGGGTGTGGTCATGGCGCGTGACGTACACAACAGCGTCAGCCAGAAAGGCAGGTTGAAAATGATCACAATGATTTAATGACCTTGTTATATTAAATTATAAAACATATTTTAAATTATTTATTTGGATAGACCGGGTAGCCTTGGGTGAGGATGTGCGGGCAGCGGAGTTGGGGTAGGTAGGTAGGTACAGAGGTGGGTCTCCGTACCTTTTATACAGAGCAGTGTTGCGGAATTAAGGCACAACGATGCCGGCTTGGATAGGCTGCGTAAAAGGGGCTATTGATTTAAGACTCTGTACAGTTCAGGTGGTGACGAGAACTCTGACCTTGTGCGAGAAGGTGTCCTTACCTCATTTTTTCAGTTCCTTATTTCCTTTTCTTATTGTATAGAAACTGTAAGAATTTTTTTTTTGTTAGTGCAATATGATAAGTACTCATATGTTGTTAGTGCATTATTTAAAATAACAACTTAAAAGAATACAACAAGAAAAGTCAGTCATAGCTTCATTTTAGGAGGTTCAGAAGTCATTCCACTGTATGAACTGCAAGGCTCAGGCAGCCCCGTCTTTTCCTTCTTCTCTGCCTTTTGTCCTCCTCCCACAGGTGTGGATCAGCGCCAGTGGTCAGAGGAGGCCTCCATGGTGTTCAGGAACCACGTGGAGAACCGGGCTCTGGTGGCCCACGTGCAGAGCGTCCAGGAGGTGAAGGAGGCCGGCGGCGAAGTACAGGAGCGCAGGCTGGTGGTGTTCCTGGTGGACACCAGCGAGGAGGCCAGGGATGTCTGGATCCACAGCATCATGGGCGATGTGGCCGACAAACTATGCGGCGCCGCGTAGGACGGTGGTTTTACACTAACGAGTTCAGCCCGTTTCGTCCTCTTATTTTTTTATTATATGCAAATGAAGTTTATTTGTTATGTATGTTGTGTTTTTGATGAAAACCCGTTCTTGGTTTGTTTGTTTGTTTATTAAAAAAAAAAAACATGGGCTCATGAAGCTCTTACCTGGAGTTGAACTTTGACCTCATACTTTGCCTATCTTAGAGCTTCGAGACTTTAAACCCGTTTAAACAGGAACATAACTCAGAATGTCGTCTTCGCTTGCAAGTTATGGTTGCTCTTTTAAAGTTTTTGTACGATTTCAATTAAAGTACAAAAACAAGTGAACGTTAAAATGAGAAATGTCAAGTTTTGTAGTAGCTGTTTCGGTGTGAAGGGAGCAATATCACCTAGCATTCATCCTTAAAATGATGCAAAAATCTAAATTGGTTAGATTTTCTTGGCAATCATCATTCTTTGCAATTGGCACTGGGGTTGTTGAGTCCTGTGGAATGGAGATGGAAGAGTGAGCATTTTAAGACTTATCTGTTCAATTGACTACGATCCACTTGCAACACCCATCCAGAACAGCAAATCCCCACCCACTTTGAGCATTTTCCAAAAGAGGTGGGAACTTTCGGGTTTTAGCAACTCTCTAACTTGGAGCTTAGGTAACCTAAACTAATCTTTAGCCAAAACAATTTTTCGATCATTGGGAGTCAACTAGAGCGGCATCAGAATCTTAAATTGATCCAGTATTGAGAGAATAGAGGGAGTATGACTATCACAGCTTGGTGCTCATTTATCACTACTTGATCGATTTTTAAATGGTTCATATACTAATCACTCTAGGTGACTCCCAGTGACCTTGTCTATCTTACCCAGATTTATGAAAAGGTCAATCCCAATTCACCCGTGTCCAGTAGAGGGGACAGGCGTGCTAACTCTGTTCGCTCAATGCAAGGCTGCAGAGGGGATCAACTAGCCTACTGTAGCTCCTGTGAAATGAATGAAATGCACCTTCCATCATCTCAAAAGCTGAGTTATTTTACAGATGCAGCTTTATAACCAGTAAATATACAAACAACATCTTACTTGTTTGTTAAATGCAGCTACATTCAGGACTATTTTTGACTTAATCTTTTATTCATCCACTTAGTGCAGTCAGCTGTGAAGCTCCGCTTCAATTGAGTTGGAGGTTGCCGGTACGAACCGCAATGCCTCTCACCAGAACATCACCATAAACTAACCTAAGCTGGTTAAAGTTGCAGCCCTACTGCACCGAGTTGAGTTTCACAGGCAAATGTTCCAGAAAGTCTTGTATTTGCATGTGTGGTGTGAACAAGAGCAACATTTTATTTTCAGTTTACCAACTTAATTCTCGTAATTCTTGGAGACATTTAATTTGGCTTACGTGAGGACCTCTGCCTATGGAAAGTGACATTGTGCATTTTTATTTTTCAACAATTAATATAGACGGCTTAATATTTGATAGTCAACAGACATTCCAATTTCAACCTCTGATTGCTCGATAATGGCACTAGAGATGTAGACCATACTCGCTCAACGTGGAGTCACCTGGTGTTTTTGGAATTTTTGGAATCACACTTGGTCCATTTTCACAGATTTGACAGTTTTAGATATTTAAAATAAAGAGAAAGAGCAGACAGACTGCTGGTGCGTTCAAGTGACCTCAGAAATCAGATGCAACACTCTCAACAGAGATAACGAACGGAGATTATATTATAAACACTTTTCAGGTTCGTGAAACCATTTTGCCTATTGGTGAAAACGGAATTAGGGTGTTGCAGGGTTTTTGGGTTTTTTTCTGAAACGGACCACATCAGACCAACTCCTAATTCAGATTTGTTATTTTCGTTGAAAAGCACCAATGAGCGCCCCCCATCTTTTTAAAGTTTTTTTCTAATTGAAAGTATAAAAATGCATTGAAGAAGTTCAGCTTAGAGATGGAGGACAACAAACCTAGCAATGCAATGCAATACAATACAAAACCGTATGTGAGCTTGTACAGTAAGATAAAGAAATAGAATACGAAAGATATTCGCTCATTTGAGTGACGGGGCAGCCGGTGGCGCGGAGGGGGCGGGGCTTCGAAGTGCGCTTTTTGCCTTTGCAGGAGGTTGGAGCCGCCTGGCCAGACCCCCCCCCCCCCCCCCCCCCACACACACACACAGACAGAGCGTGTGGGGGGAAAGTTGCCGGGACTCAAGCTGCGGAGCCCCGTCATAACGGAATTGTCGGGACATGGACGGTTTCATCTAATGAAAGTTTTTTTCTCTTTTCTTTGTTTTTCCCTTTTCTTTTGGGTTTCGTCTCCCAAGCTTGGAACCCGGGAGAGCGCAGAGCGCGTCCGCAGCCCTGCAGGCTCGGGAAGGAACCATA
>OMKR01055312.1:0-20544 GCA_900302355.1 Cyttopsis rosea
AATTCTTATTCTAGTGTATGAGTGAATGGATATGTGCATACACATGGATGTGTGTTTGTGTGGACGTGCATTTCCACAGAACATGTGTGTATTTCCCCCTCCGATGACTCAGTAGGAGGTGTGAATGTCTGTGTGTTTGTATTCTCTTGCAGTTGGAGATTTACGTTTTACCTTCTTGCTTTCATTGCTGGCCTGGCCGCCCTCATCGATGTGAGTACTGCCGTTGAAATAATCCAGCCATGCCCATCATCCATAACTGATAGTTCCCATGGTAGTTTGTCTGTATGTAATAACTTCCCACTATCAGAAGTGCAGCATTGCCTCACGGCGACGCTGACTCATGTGATATAGAAAGTGGTTTGTTTGTTATTTTATCTTGTCTTTTCTTCTCCTCTCTACCGTTTTTCCAGAAACCCTGGCTGTATGACCTGAAGGAGATGTGGCAGGGTTTTCCTGTTCTGGTATGTCTCTGAAATGGCTGCACTCACTGCATAATACATTATGGATAGTTTACCAAAAATAGACTTGATGCACGTTTAGAAAATTAATAAAACAATACATTATACATTATTTATCTTGTCATGCTGTGTCTCGCCCCCCCCCCAGACGCTGCTGCCTTCTCAGTACTGGTACTACATGATAGAATTGGGTTTCTATGCCTCTCTGCTCTTCAGTGTGGCCTCTGATGTCAAGCGCAAAGTAAGCCAGCCCTCCTTTATCCTTAGTTCACCTTCACGTTTGTATCTTCTTATTTTATCTCATCCTGTCTTATTTAAGGTTTTAGGAAGAGACATAGTGTTTTCAGCGGCATTACCTCTTGCTGCAAGGGTCTTCGATTTCTCCTCAATGACACTCATATGCATATAGAAATTGATAATATTTTCACAGATGGCCTCATTTTCCTCATGTCACTGATATAGACTCATTGTCAGTAATAGGTAAATAGTGTAAAACCCCTTGTGGTGCCTTTAAGGCGTCATTGTTAATCATTCATACCAGTTGAAACAACAAACATTTACAGTATGTACATTGTGTTTACTCTCTAACCCGCAAAGCTTCCGGCTCCCTGCAGGAGGGAGGGTGTGTACGTCCATTGTAATGGCATCACATGATGTTTCACTTCAGACAGTGTCTAGGAACATATTCTCTTCCCACTATCTGATAATTTTGTTTTAGGATTTAACATGAGCTGTTAGTGGAAATTAGTATTTTCTTATATTTGTGTATTTGAGTTTGGCTGTGTCCTGTGTGGATTTTGTTTTTATATGTGTTTTGTGTTCTCAATTTGTGTGTATGTACTCTATGTACCCTATTCTTGTGCATGTGTGTGCATATTTTGGTTTGTGTGAGTTTTTGTGCCTGTGTTTATGTGTGTTGACTGTGCTCAGCGTAGGTCAGCTTAGCACAGTGGGGGGTAAATCTCTCAGACAGGCATTGAGGGTAACACTCTGTTCTGAAGGAACAGCGTGAAACAATGTCCTACTTTAACCGCAGTGTTAACACACAGACACACTCAAGACCTGAAAACTATGAAATTATTATTCAAACTCAAAAATATTCCTTTTCAATGACAGATAACATCTCTCTACCACAATGTGTCTCTTGTTGCAGGACTTTAAAGAGCAGATCATCCACCATCTAGCGACAATACTCCTCATCAGCTTTTCCTGGTGTGTCAACTACATTCGTGCTGGAACCCTCATCATGCTGGTGCACGACTCCTCGGATTACCTGCTGGAGGTACACCACTGTGTGATTTTAGTGTATTCATTCTATTTAGATGAGATGAGCTGACTAGTTCAGGAAATACCAAATCAGCTGTTTTAAAGGGATAGTTAGCATTTTTTGAAGTGGGGGTTGTATAAAGTACTTATCCATAGTCAGTGTATTACCTGCAGTAGAGGGTCTGCACGCTCCCAGTTTGGAGAAGCAGACAGGACTACCGGCACGCAAGCTAAGGAATTTATTGCTGCAGACGGGGCCAGCAGCAAAACATATTTTAGCCCGCAAAAATAAGGCCCACCTAAAAAAATCGATATCATTTTAAGTGTGCGCTATATTTTGAAGATTTAAATTTTAACTTTATCTTGCCCTCAGACAGCCATTTCATTTGGCATTACATTTTCTCAACCGTAGAACTTCTGTATTCCTACCCATAAGCGCAATTATGCAGCGCACTGTACTACGCTTATGCTTAGGAATATGGAAGTTCTGCAGACCCCAATCTACTGCAGGTAATACACTGACTATGGATATATAAGTACCTCATACAACCCCACTTCAAAAAATGCGAACTATCCCTTTAAGGCTAATGCGGCAGACCTGCAGGTTACATGCAGTGGTAGTAGTTGAAAAACAACCTGCTAATGTTATTATCACAAAGCTTATCTGGCACCTTGTGTTGAAACATTTTGTTAATGCCTCCCAGAAATAAAATTCTTTGTCTGAATTTCAGAAATGTAAATGTACAACTATTACATTTTCATACAGTTCTTTCAATTGGAATTGAAACTGATGTTGCACTGCCACCTTGTGGAGAATATCACAGCTTTTGCATGGGTATCCTCACAACTGTTTCTCTTTCCCAGTCCGCCAAGATGTTCAACTACGCCGGTTGGAGGAACGCCTGTAACTACATCTTCATCGTCTTCGCTGCGATTTTCATCATCACACGTCTTGTGATCTTTCCCTTCAGGTGCATGAAGCCACAGTCACACAAGCATGCTATGTTTTGTTATTCTTTTGCAAAGTGACCATGTTACTGACTGTGGTTCTGTCTCTAACACAGGATCATGTACTGCACGTGGATTTATCCAGTGACCGTCTACAGTCCCTTCTTTGGCTACTACTTCTTCAACGGCCTCCTGCTGGTTCTGCAATGTCTGCACATCTTCTGGGCTGTGCTCATCATACGCATTGCTGTCCGCTTCCTCACCAACAATGTATGTAAACACACAGGAATATCCACTCACAGACAGTCATAAAAGCACACACACATAAGTACTGTACACTGACTTGTGCAGGCATTTACTGTACTCACATATGTTCCGATAATAGCCAGAGCTCAAGCACTGCTTCGAGTGGAAGGTCCACTGACGAACTTGGAAACACTTCATCTATCAAAGGATAGATTAAGTGTTTCCAAGTTCGTCAATCTATTCTCTGCCTCCTTTTTTATTAGGAAAAAGTAGATGACGAACGGAGCGACAAAGACGAGACGGATGAATCAGAAGAAGAAGAGGAGGACACAAAAAAGGAACTGAAGAAAAACGGACCAGTGCAAAATGGCCATGCAGTCCACAATAACAACCACCGCAAAACCGAGTGAAGAAAGACAGTATTAGGACAAAATAATGTGCGAAGGACTCATATACCTCACCAAGGGAAAAAGAGAGGGAGGAATGAACGAGTGGATGGAGGAAGGAGGAGGCAAGGCAATCCTTAAAGTGAACAGTAAGAGTTTGAGGAAACGGGACAATATTGTGTTTCCTGTGTTTCTAAAGTGTTGGGATACACTACCCTCAGTGACATGGCCTTTGTCATACATACATTTACACACACACTTACACGCACACACATGGTGAAATGAAGGAAATGCCTTATTTGAAATGCCTCAATGTGGTGTAAACCTTTCGACTAGTGTTCCCACAGCGTAGAGACGGGAGGGGCGATAGTCTCGGGGCGGATGAAGGTGGAGGAGACGAGGCAGAATGGGATGTAGCCTCCATTATAGCTTTTCTTGCCATCGTTGTGTGCCTTACAGCCAACCATTGACTGTCAAGCGATTTGTTCAATGCAATTTTAATGCTCTCTATCCATGACCTGTTTTCCGTTTGTGCCTTTTGTGTTTGACACTAAAATCAAAAGAAAGCAAGAGTTAAGTTTTATGAAAGTAAGAAGATAGGGCATTTGTTTTCAACTTTTTTCTATCTATGCAATTATGGGTCTGTTCAGTTCCCACAATGTCTTTGCACATTTTAATGTTTTAGATTAGAAAATGTATGCAGTATACCTGTGTGTCTCTCATCTCCATTACAAAGGCCAAAGGCCGCTCAAAGGCCCTTCATAATACAGCCTTTTAGGTTTGGTCTCTAAGTACAGAAGCAAACTGCAGGCTGTAAGCAACGGTCAACTCAGAGTTTTACGTGTTCTTTTAATTTTGGTCAATTGTGCCAAATCTCAAATCGTGTTGGAGCTTAAACAAACACCACTCTCTCTTGTCTGTGTATCTACGTTCTGTGTCTGCTGTGTGATGCCTAAAATTAAGCAGTGCAGATATCCCCTTTGTGATTTGACCGGCTTAAATTGTGTTTATATTATTCCTAAGGTACAAGTAACCAATCATTGTTCTGACCAGTCAGGTTGGAGCAATAAAGATGTAATCTGTTTAATCCAATTAACGCAGTTGTTAACTTAAACAAGTTCATCTGGTCTTTGCTAGATATCATGATTTGCCCTTCTTGCAAATGGACTGGTTTTGTCGATAGTCTATTTAGAAGGAACTGCATACCGTGAATCCGTTGTCTCATTCCAGCTTGCCACATACTACAATGCCTCCTTTAACCAGACATTTTCCAGCTCTACAAAGGATGACATTTACAATCCCTGGTATAGAGTTTTAATCACTAATAGCCATACAATTTAGGATGCTGCAATACTGCAGTAAAATCTGTGTTTCATATTAGCTGTGAGGGAGTTGAATGCCTCTCTCCCTCTTTCTCTCAGATTCTGCTCAAAGCAATTTCAGACAGTTAATTCTGAACCATCGCTATAATGCAGCGATCCTCCCTGTGTACAGAGATGTGCATGTTTTTTGGTCTGCGAGGGTGTTTTATTTGTGAGAAAAGGATGATTGCCCCATGCGAGAGAGTCAGGGTTGTGTAATCCTGGAAAATAATTACATTGTTAGTATGTTTCGTGCAAATAATTGAAAGTATGGTTCCTATAAATGAATTGGGTTTCTGGTTCTGTTCTTGTTTCATTCTTAATTTAAATAGATGAACGAATGGTCTTGAAGTCAGGTTTTTAGCAGCTCAATCAATTGTCAGAAATATAAGGAATACACAAAGTTGTAGTTTTGCTGTTATTTTGTATGTCAAGTGCCTTATCTGTAATGTATTGGCTACCCTCTCACTTCTCCTGATCTCCCCACATCCACTTCTCGTCATATTCACCTCTTCACTCCATGATACAAAACCAACACAAGTCGTGTCCTACTTCCAACTGTTCTATTCCACTCCGACTACCTGTAAATATTCTTTCAAACCATACCCATTCCACAACCACCTCATCATAATCCTTATCAACTACAGACCTCTCCTCCCCATCAACACAGAGGAAACAGTTGTCCTGATTACATTATTTTTTGTGTTAAATGATGCCTAAGTATTGTTATTAATAAAGAAAACACCCCAAATCCAGACTAAACATATTTGTCCAGCGTTTTGTGTGCACGAGATGAGAGAATGCTCAGAAATGCAACAAATTCAAAACATTTCTTTACTTGTATCACTCATCAAAATTGCAAAACTGTGAAGCATTTCTTTTATCTTCACTATCGTCACACAGTTCAAAGGGTCAAATTTTGCTGCAACACCAGCCGTCTATATTATGTAACGTGTTAATGAAAGGCGGTTCAGAATTGCATTTAAAGCCATGGCCTTATTAACTATTTTCTAGAAACTCACTGCTCTGCTGCATCTTTGAAGTCATCTACTTTTGAACATCCAGAGCAACTGGCTACAACAGGTTGCCAGTAGGAAGCGGCACAACTTACTGTTTCCAGTCAATGAAACCCTGAAAACACGGATAAAATGTCTGTGTCTGTGACCTTTTTTTTTGGCATAACTTATGACTTTGGTATAACTATATTTTTGGTGTGTGTGTGTGTGTCTGTGTGTGCGTGCGTGCATGCAAGTGTGCACAATTTCCTATTTTTGTTTTGAGTGTGACTTGTAATTGTTGATACAGAGGTTGATTGTTCATTGTTCATTTTTTATGTTTATGTTTATGTTTCTATATTGGATTTTTGGTATTTTTCAATAAGACAATACATCTAACATGGTAACATGACATCTGGTAAATATTGTAATAATAAAAAAAATGTAAAAATTTTAAATTAAATAATATATAATAAATATAAAATAATAATAATAATCATAATAATTATTATGTAATTAAATCTATAAAAAAAGACAATAATATAAATTCATAGTTTAACAGAAAATGTAGCCAATAAAATCTAATTTCTTTAAACATTTTTGTTGTACTTTTAATCTGGATTTCCCACGTCGCGCGTCATTTGTATCCAGCTCGCGTGACGTCCAACAGCAACCCGGAGGAGTGACGTCACCTTGCGTTCAGCGCTAACCCCGGCCACCATCTTGAATCTTTGGGGGGTTTAAACTGGGGCTGGGAGCAGGGACGCCGCGGTCCGAGCAGATAGCACTTCGCCTTTCCTTCCGCCCCGTTTATTTCAAACAGCCAGCGCGGATAATAACGCCATGGCGTCGGAGTTCGACCGCCTGAAGTGAAGTGAAGTGAAGGCGCGGGCGCGGGCGCGAAGGGGGGAAAGCGGTCGTCGCTAACTGGTTAGCATCGAAGCTAGCGCGGTGGCTCGGAGAGGCTTCGCCGCAGCGCAACTTGTTTTCGTTTGTTGATGTTGTTCAGCGCGGAAATGTCCTCTCCGAACTCAGGTAAGGCGGCGGTGGGTCGGGATTCGCGACAGTTTACCGCGCGGCCGTCGCGCTGCGCGTCGCGTGTCTAAAATGTGACACTTTGCAGATAGCGTGACAGCGGCGGCTAGCGTCAGTTTGCTTCCAAGCTAACCCTGTGTCCGCCTGAACGCAGGCAGCGGTCCTGCGGCGGTACTGGTGTAATATTCAGTGTAACCGCGGACGGAATATCGGTGACTTGCTATGCTATACAGATGCCTGGTATTTGGGTGATCACCGCTTTAACTTGCCTAGACAAAGCAGTAACAGGAGAAGCTAACCCTGCGTATACAGAACACATCCCGAGTTGTTGACACACGGGTTTGTTTATCTTTTAGGTTCGTTGTATTTTGCCAATTGTTTTCGATCTTAACGTTTTTATTTTTGTACCGTTACCTTCTTAAAATAATGGCCCAAGTCATATTTTCAAGTTGTGAGAAAAACGGAGTAAACTGAACCAAATGTAGAATATATGATATTTATTACTGGGTAGGAGCACCATGATCTTTTCAATTAAGCACTGAGGCAATTATACCAGAGGTGGCCAGCGTCATGAAGAGATGACTTAGGCAAAAATATCATTTTCCAAGTGACCCATTATTTTAGGAATGTAACGATTTATTTTCTATTTTCTGTTGCCTGTTTGTTTTGATGTGAGTTGCTGCAATCCCCCGTCCCCCCTCTCCGCCCCGGGATTAATAATCTATCCATCTATCAGACTGGCACTGACCGGGTCATCGAACAATGTCGGTGGCTCTTTATATGCTGCAGTAGATGTACCGTTATGTAATCCAGAGTCGTCATTGTCTCAGCAAGCATTCAATGGACTATGCTGGGAATACAATTCTTGTTTGGGGCTTCCATGCTGAGCGTTTGTTCTAAAGTGATTAACACGCAGAAGTATCGCCTCTAATGCATTTGTTATTGGGAACTTGTGTCTCTTTTCTGAATAGATTTATCTAATCAAAATCTGGGTTTGGAGGCCAGTGAGACCCAAGCAACCGGTGGAGCTGTTGTACCTAAAGGGACCAATAAGAGACGAGCTGCGTAAGTGTTTCAGAATCTGTTTATTGGGCCAAGAACAGTTTCATATACAAGGATATATACAATACTTAAAGAATACTTAACAGCCTAAGAAAAATATACAATATATAAAATGCTATGACTTGGCCTAAGTAGTTGATCTTGTCCAATACGGTCCCATATAATTATTTTCTGCATTAGTGTTGTTTACATCCAACGTATTATACCTGAATGCCCTCTCTGTGTCTTTTTCCATAACTGTCCATCACTTGAGCAATCAGAGATCAGAATCTCTGTGTGTACTTATACCTGTACTTGTGTACTTGTACCATTACCATTTTATATTTAAGAACAAATTAGTTGATGTTTGTTCTATGCTAAAAGTAACAGGCTTTGTCCTCATTCTCCCAGGCCGGATTTTGATGACGATGAAGGAAGCAAGCTCTTCAGGTATGGAGGTTATTGTCTGTGCATAATTGGCGTATTGGTTTGTTTGGGAAAACCTGTTGTTACATTGTCAGCACATTACTCCTTCTATCTTCTCTCAGATGTGATGACGAATCGGGGGGTTCCAATGACAAGGAGCGATTTGCCAGGTAAGACAATTTAGAAGATGGAAATGTGATGTGTGTATTCTTGTAGGGATGTGCTTTGATGTGGACACGCATATATCCTTTCTGTTGCTCTCCTTTTTCCTTTTTTCTCTCCGACACACTTCCCCTTTTAACTTTCCTAGTGATGTTTGGCCCTGTGTTTTAGAGGGTTGGTTTTATTTCCAGGTTTTTGGATGAAGATCAGAGTTTTGCAGATAAGGAAAAACTAGCCAAGTATGGCCCGTACCATTGTGGAAGGCTGCCTCTTTTGCTTCTGTTTAATCCAATACTGTCTGGTCTCAACAGGGCTCTTGAACATTCTCCTTTTGTAAGCACAAAAATATAGAGATAGTCCTAATTTTTGTTTATCTTATTTGTATGCTGCCTTGCCCAAGCTGGTTATCTGTTTCAACTCACAAATATTATGTCTCACTGGCCGCTATGCTGTGAACAAGGTGCTTTTTCTTACTCTTGTTCATTGCTCAACGGAAGTCCTCTCTCACTCACCAAAAGTAGGAAAATTGAATGGAAGGTCAAGAACCAAATCTCAAAAATTAGTCGAACCTTTCATCATTGCGTATGGTTCTCAGTTTCAGAGTGAAACTTGTTCTGATGAACACAGAGCTGCTATTCTGGCTGGAACGATGAATTAAATGAATTATTACAATTTTGATCGTGCAGCACAAAGGGTTATTACCATTATTTATTTGTAAGTGGAATTTGAAAAACTTTCACGGCACACCTGGCAAGCTCTCACAGTGGTCGAAAAGCCCTGAAGTAGACTACTGATATTCAAAGTCTTGGAACTTTAAGCCATAGCCAGATCCGAACTAAAAGGAAAGTTTGTAGCAGCCTCAAGGTTCAATCTAGGTGCTTGAGTAAAATAGTTGATCACTGTAACCAAAACACTCAGCAACACTTCATCAAACCTTAATGTCGAAACCTAGGTTTTTGCAGCATTGTTTCTTTACAGCAAATATACATTTTTACTTTTGGTAATCTCTTCCTCTTGAGCAACACACCTCTCTCCCTCTCTCTATTTCTCTCTCTCTCCTACTCTTAGGAAAACTGAAGATTCTTTTTCTTTCAGCACTTCCTCTCTATTATCACCGGGACTGGCTTTGAAAGACCAGCCTTTTTTGCTTTGCCACTATAATTTTGAAAGATCATTGACTATACATTATGGTTTTGTGCATTTATTATTTCTCTCACTCTATCTCAATCCCACCTCCTCCCAATTTGCATATTTACATTGCAACATTAACTGTTAACTCTACTCCATGTTGTCCACCTGCCATATTGTCCACCATATCATGTTGTCCACCTCCATGTTGTTTCCCCATCTCTGTCCCTCCTCTCCTTGCCACATCTGCCTCCTTCCCTTGTTCCCTTGCTCCAGGGAGAACCACAGCGAGATTGAGCGGCGGAGAAGAAACAAGATGACTGCTTATATCACAGAACTGTCAGACATGGTTCCTACCTGTAGTGCATTGGCACGGAAACCAGACAAGCTCACCATTCTGCGAATGGCAGTGTCCCATATGAAGTCTCTGAGGGGGAGTGGTAACACTAACGCAGACGGGACTTACAAACCATCCTTCCTGACTGACCAGGTACTAGCACTAACACTCCACTAAAGAATAACATTATGACATGGAAGATAAGTGTGAACAGGAACTTATGATTGGCGTATTTTCTTTATGATTTGAACAGAAGGGTGTGATGATTGGCCAATTTTTCTGATACTGTCTTAAGCTGTTGGTGCTGCTAGGTTTAATCTTGCAGGTTTCTCCATTGAAAATTTATTGAGTGCTATGTCTCTTCTATAATAATACTGACTTCTAAGAGTTCATAAGAGTAGTTGAGAAACGCCTGTGTGTTAAAGTACTCCATAGTTTAATTCTTGTCCTAAATGCTTTCCCTATCTGTCTGAAGGAACTGAAGCATCTGATTCTGGAGGCAGCTGATGGCTTCCTGTTTGTGGTCTCCTGTGAGAGTGGTCGAATTGTTTACGTTTCTGACTCCTTGACACCTGTCCTGAACCAATCACAATCTGAGTGGTTTGGCTCCTCCCTCTATGACCAGCTCCACCCCGACGACACAGAAAAGCTCAGGGAGCAGCTCTCCACATCAGAGAACAACAACACAGGTCAGATGCACCTTCTTAAAAAATATATATTTACATAAATGCATACACACAAGTTTTGTGAACTTCTCATCCATGTCACTGCAATGATGGAACAAGTTACCCCCTATTGTTGGAACAACCAAAATGCTATCCACATTTCACCAGAGACTGAAGACACATCTCTTGGGTTACACATGGACCACACCACAACTTGGCACTAACTCTCTTGGGAACCTTCAACCCCTCTACCCATAAAGAACTCTACAAATGATACTTGTTTCTAAGTCTTTGCTGCCAATATCTTTGATGTATGTTTGTTTGGCCACTAATGACAAATGTACTTATTATAAATTGCTTTGGAAAAAAGGATATGCTAAATTATGTAATGTATAACTCAGACAAGGCTCGAATTATTTGATGTCATAATTATTAGTTATTGCAGACAAATAGAGAGACTAAGATAGAGAATAACTAAGCAGAAAATGTCATGATAACACGATGAAGCCTGATAGCCTTTTCACAAAAGGCCAATAAGAAATACTCCATGTGGGCCTTAGTAAATCTGTTTTGTGACTGTCATTGGTTCTGTAAAGGGAGGATGTTGGACCTCAAGACAGGAACCGTAAAGAAGGAAAGCCAACAGTCGTCAGTCCGAATGAGTATGGGAGCCAGACGGTCCTTCATCTGCAGGATGAGGTGTTACTCTAACCATGCATTACTTCTAATGATGATGTTTGTATAGATAAGGGGTGCACAAATTCCATTTACATTGCATTTTTTTTGAACAGATTAGCAGTACTAGGTACTTGCTGATACATTTTTATTATTATTATTATTATTGTTATTATTATTATTTTCAATTAAATGATTCATTCATTGCCCATTTTAGTATCATTACATTTTTATAAGTACATGAACACAATATTTCGCCCAATAGTGCTTAGAATAGATGTGTCAATTGTGATTTACTGAGCTGTGTTTGTGTGTGCAGGTGTGGCTCCTGTGCAGTGGAACCCATGTCCATGAACAAACTCAACATCCTAAGGAGTAGAAACAGGTGAGCTAAATGGAGCTGTTAATGTTTTGTGAGATTAAGCAAAGGCATGTTCTTAAGGAGGTCTTATTATGAGCAAGTACTCTGGGGAAGAGAAGCACCTTACCCGAAACTACCAAATGCCAGATACACATGATGACAAATTATTTACTGCACTTATTATAATTAATGTAACAATTCAGGAATGGTTTGGGTCCAGCCAAGGATGGGGAACCCCAGTATGTAGTGGTCCACTGTACTGGATTCATCAAGTCGTGGCCTCCTGCAGGTAACTTAATTAGGTCTGAGGATGAAGGAGATATAATTTATTGTTACATTATACAATATGAGTATAAGTTGAACTGGGCTATGAACTGTGTTAGGAGTGTCTCTTACAGATGAAGAAGCAGACAACACTCAGGGGAGTCGCTACTGTCTAGTTGCCATTGGAAGACTGCAGGTATGATGGGTGCAGTTTGTGGTTCTCAATGAGGATATGGATGCATGTGCCCTCGATATAACTTGCCTGTGTCCTTAACACCAAAACGTAAGTGTGTTCGTTTTTTAAATTTATTTGTAGGTGACTTGTTGTCCTGGTGACTCTGATATGAGTAGTATCAGTGTTCCAGTAGAGTTCATCTCACGCCATAACTGCCAGGGTACCTTCACCTTTGTAGACCACCGCTGCATGGCCACCGTGGGCTACAATCCCCAGGTGGGTCTCAAAGCCTCTGGCTGCCAAACGGCAGTGCTTAAACAGCTTGGTTCTTTGGATATAGCCTGGGGAACTTTTTTTTTATAGTCTTTGAGTTGACTGTGGGCTTAAAGTTTGTGTAATGTTGTTTGAAACAGGAGTTGCTTGGAAAGAACATTCTTGATCTGGCACATCCTGAAGACCAGGGCTTGCTGCGAGACAGCTTCCAGCAGGTGTGTGGGTGGGTGTGGGTGTTGGTGGGAGGGTACCAATACTAGTATCAAACACCAGCCGTGTATCAGTCTAAAATTGTGTATTGGAGAAAAGTCTTCCCTAATATAAAAAGTCATGTCAGATATATTGGAAAACTGACTTGAATGCATGTTAGATGTCTCTAATATATAAATAATTTTTATTTCAGTTATTGTTCTAATGATCCCAGTAGCAATCAGAATAGCTAGCTGGATTTTGCTGCACAGGTGACATCAGAGCAGCATGCACTCTGGCTAGTACGGTTGAACGCTTTACTCTGCCAAAACATTAAAAAACACAGTCACCCGTCATGTTTTCTGTGCATATATTTACTCCTTTATTTTTGATTTCTAAAATAATGTTTTCAAGTATGATAGCCAATTGTTTTACATTAGACAGGGAAGGGTTTAGGGCTCTATATCTAATAGACATTGGAAAAAGTAGTACTGATGCACTCCTAAGTGTTACTTGTGTTTACAGGTGGTGAAGCTGAAGGGCCAAGTTCTGTCTGTGATGTTTCGGTTTCGCTCTAAATCCAGAGAATGGATCTGGATGAGAACCAGCTCTTTCACCTTCCAGAACCCCTTCTCAGAAGAGATTGAATACATTATCTGTACCAATGCCAATGTCAAGTGAGTCATTTATGTGTTAAGACACTGAAGGCACTACATTTCACAATAATCAGTTCTTGCATAACTATTGCACAACAAAAAAATGATTCATAGTATTGGTGTCTTGACATCAGATTTTTGCATCATGAAGGATATTGTCTGCATACTGTCAGTTGCTCCACACCCTCACACAAGCCCTTTTAAAAAGTCAGTCTGATCAATCTCTCACTGCACTCTCCTCTGCATCCGCTCATGTTTGCGGGCAGTAGAACTTCCACTCAGGACCCCCTCACCCCCCTCTCATCCCCAGGGGGCTCGTTGCCCCCCTCCCTGGGTCAGAACAGCCCAAACGGCCCTGCGGTGGTTCTCAGCCCGGTGCAGGTGGTCACCAGGTGAGACCAGACTGGACCTGAACATCCTCCCACCTGTGTTGGAGAACGGGGGCTCTTTCTTCATGGAGGACTTCTGCTACCACTTTATTTAAACCTTTTTTTCATTTCCACCTCGCTGGGTCGTTGCTATTGTCCTTCTGCATCTCCCTGTAGAGTTCGACCACTAGTGGTGTTTCCTATTTAGAAGCATGTTGTATATTTAATCAAATGACTATCATAGCAAAAGAGAGATAATATTAACACAGCTGGTGTAGCATGCGTGACTAGTATGTGTTTCAGCAGACTGTTTCCATGGTGACTGGTGGTGGGTCAGGTGTGAAGGTTTGTTTTGTCAGCAGGTGTTTGGGATTTCTGGCTCAGCGGTGGAGGACATACAAAAGGCCATTAGGCTGTCCAGACTGTGCTAACTTTAGCTCCTCTTGTCCCTCTCCCCCCTTTCTGTCCCACTTTCTCTTCCGTCTGGCTTTCGCCTCTGTAGGCAGTTGCAGCAGCAGCAGAACGAGCTGGAAGGAGGTGGAGGAAGAGATGGACTCTATGAGGCTGCAGTAATCACCCTCCCACAGGTTGGACCATATATCTGAAATATATTTTCCCCAGAATTTAATAGTTTCAGTGCCCTTTGTTTTATTTATAGATAATTCTGGCATTTTTATGGAACACAATAGCAGGATGTAACTTCCTGCCAAGCAAAATAGGCCATATCCCAAGCTCCTCACAAGCTCCCTCTATTTTTGCTGGAACCAGAGCTGCTTCTCTGCAGTGTTATGACCCCCTATTGAAAATTTATGTGTGAAATCACCAATATTTTGGAATGTGACTTGGCCATGTGTGCCACAGATGCCAGTGCAGGCTGTGACAGCAGCTGGGCCGGACCACAGAAAGAGCCTGGAAAAACAGGAGCTCTACCCCTCTCTTTACCCCGGCCCGGATCACACCAAGAGCCTGCCCTCCACCTCCACCCCCACCGCTCAGATCTACCCTCCAGCCAACAACTACCCCCCTGCCCACTCAAATGAGGCATACAGGTAGACAACCTGTTAGTTTGATCTTCATATTTAAGGGCGGATGTATAATCGTAGGTCATGGCATGTACACCCAGTAGTCTTGCTTTGGATTTAAGTGATGCGTATAGATCTGCACCCAGAATATGTCTGAATGAATCCTTTTCTTACATTATTTTTTTCTTGCTTTGTGAATTGTCCCCAGGCCAGTTAGTATGACCACTCAGATGGGGCAGCAAGGCCACTCGGCAGGGCAAATGTTGGCACAAATGTCCCGTCAAAATGGCGCACCTCCATCTACCACCCCCTCCAGCACCGTCAGCCCCCTTCAAGGAGGGTCAGCTGTGGGTTGGCCTGGATCTGGGCCTGGTACAGCAGCCAGACCACCCTTTAACAACCAGGTGAGCGCAAAGTAATTTTATTTTGTGTCTTTATCAGTGTATTGAAATGACTCACCAATGACACAAATTATGAATAACTGCCTTAGGATTTATTTAGATGATATATTAAAATTCCACACTTTATTGATTACACATACTGTATAAGAAGGCAAGCAAAAAATATTCAATACCAATACCAAAAATGCTGAGAATTTGTACTATTTCTCTGATTATTTCTCACCAGCAGGTGGCGCCGCAGGTGGCGCCGCAGGCTGCGAAGACGCTGTCTCCTCCATTTGCTGCCATGGGGGGATTTGTAAGTGGCTCATCCAACTCTTTCAGCCAGATGCCAACAGGTGCTGCTCCCACACCTTCTAATGGAGCCAACTACTCGACCATCAACGCACGTGCCAGCCTCAACACCAATGGTTATGGTAGGTTGGGTGTCGATTTTGAGAAGTTTTCTTTTTGTTTTTTGTACTTGGTCCATTGTTCTCACTGCACTGCACTCTTTTTCAGATGGCTCACAGTCCAGTGCGCAATTCCCCTCCAGAGCAGCAGAGGCAGTGTGGCCCCAGTGGCAAGGACAGCAGCACTCGCAGAGTAATGCAGAGCAGCACCCGCACACTCAGGGAAACCAGCAGGAGATGTTCCCTGTGAGTCCATTTCGGCTTGAGCTCCTCCTCTTTGCTTGTCTGTTTGTCTGTATCTCTGCAATAACTCTCCATTTCTCCCCCATTTAAGGACGTGCTCTCCATGTTGGACCAGCCTCCCAGCTTCAATGAAGATTTTGAGATCCCCATGTACCCTTCATTTAACGAGTGACCCAGCCAAGACCTCTACGCTCAGTCTCTTTCTCTTCCACACTATGTTCCACATTTGGCCCCTTGTACTCTCTTTTTGTTATGCCATTACGTTCCCTTAAAGTAGCGTTCTTCTGCCTTTATTGTCCTGAGGGAAGATCTTAGATTGCACTCCCACAGTTAAAGATGGAGGGATAGACTGGACTGCAGACAAGTAGGGGAGGAAATCAAAGAATTGCTACTGAAGAGGAGAATATTATACAGAGATCTGCTTGCCGTTGTAAGGATTATTTTGCTAGCACTGCCCAAAGCTAACAACCTATGATGTAGATATGTGATCTATGAACAGCCAATGCACAAACGCACAAGTAGAACAGTATCCATGAACTGCAACACAACAGTCTCCGACCCTCTATCATCTGTGTCGGAAACAAACACAAAAATGCCTTCCTCTTGAGGAATTCTCATACTTTTGCTTTTTTCTCAGGCATCGATAAAGAGCTGTACTTTATTGTAATCCCTATAGCATATAGATGATTCACTCTAATCAATAATGTAAAACTCTCAGGAAATCATGGGGATATACAGCTTTGGTGATTTTTCTTTTTCTTATTTTTTCCCATTCTACTATTTTGCACGCAAACCACCTCCGTTGGTACTTGCCTCACTCACTGTTTTAGATGCATGTACATGCATGTCGGCACTCTCACACGGTTGCTTTGAGGATGCACCTCAGTTTTGTGCAGTTTTATTCTGAGTGACACTTTCTTTGTTCTTGTTTTTTTTCTGTATGTAAGCACCCATGTTTTTCCCTTCTCCCGGGAATACGTTGAGTTTGTGGTCACTAAATATTTTACAGAGAGGCGAAGCATAGAAATTGATACAAATGTCTTTGAGTGACCCTGTCGAAATGTGTACATTGTATATACACAGAATTAATTTGCCATGTATGTATTTAAAGTTGACGTGTACCCTGACATTAACTAGTGCACAATCATCGGGTTTCTGACTTACTTGACTTCCTCTTTGCTCTGTTGCCCTGGGTTACTTGGATCACTCGTTCTTCTCTCGCTGAACCACACGCAGGTCTTTTTGTCCTCAAAAGCAGCAAGTTTGTTTGTCCTTTTGTAAAATAATTCGAAAAACAACAATGAAAATATACAGCAATAATTAACAAGCAGGAATGACGTACTTCTAAAGCCATTATTTTCTATTTTTACTAGACATGATAGTAAAATGTAATGTTTGATTTGCCATGTTACACAATTTTTGATATTTCAGGCTTTTGGTCTTTTGACCTGTCCATGCTTTTTTGGTTATATTTCTTAAATGGTTTAATCAGGGTTGTATTTAGGATGAAAGTGAAACTATGTAATGATGTCATGCCCTTCAAGAAAGATCATATGATCTTTTTCCCCAGCTTTTATCCTCATTTTTGAGATGCAAACATGGACTTTGGCTGAAATATTGCCCAAAAACACAAAACCTTTTTAATGTTTGTTATTTGGGAGAATGTTAGTCGCGTCAGATAAAAAGTTTTTTCAAGACTCAAAACATCTTTTAGCTAGTATAATTGTTTTGATTTGATCCTTTTTAATACAATGTTTTGTTGAAAACATTCGCACTCTCCCATGCTGATAATATGTAAATTGTATGTAAACCCGTGTCTATAGTTTTTATTATTTTCATTTGCAAAAGGGTGGTGCTTTGGTGACTGTCTTGTTATTGTTTTCAACTTCTTATCGTTCTTTGTATCCAGGTTTTAACAATGATGTGAACTGCAGTTTATATCACACATAAAAACACAATTATATATACTGTTTATGTATATGAAATGGTAAACAAAAAGATATTTTTTAATTAAATTGTTATATTGTCATATTGTCCTGTCTTTTTTTTTTTTTTTTTTTTTTAAGAAATACTGATGTGCACATAAGGATTTCACTCCTTGATGTAAAAGCAACAAGTGCTGTTGATTCCAAGATGGTCAGCTACAATAAATCTTCCCAGCCTCTAAAGGTGCAGTGCACTAAAGTGATTATAAAAAGAGTCTTCTGATTTTAGTTACATCTGTTCATCCTTATTTATTTTCAGCTTTATGTCCGTAACTGGAGAAAACAAGCCAACTTTTCTTTGATCAGATTATACTGTAACTTTCTTTCACAGTTTATTTTTAATTTATTTATTTTACTGAAGAATCGACCTGCAGCTATCTCTCAGGATTAATTTCCTCTGGCTTCTCCTTCTTTCCTTGCTTCTTTCCTATCTTTCACTGGCCTGAGGTGAAAACAGTCTAAGATAGGTTTAATATTTCATGGCTACACTGAGTTTGGGTTGCAATTGAGTGAGTCCTCGTATTGCAATTAAAATGTTGTTTTCCTTCATTACAGAAGATTTTCAGTGCAGTTTGTCATTTGTGGTGGGTTTACAATGTTGTTTACTTGGATCTGCTTTCATTTTCATCGGGTCAGTAGAGGTCTGTGTGTCTGTAGAGGCATCGAAATACAACCAATCTGCATCTTTTTGGGTAGGATCAGTTTCCAACCCCTCTCAAATGGATTGCCACCAAGGCGTCATATCCTCTTTCTCCTTCAAGCGCTCCTTTTTACTCTGCTTATTTTTTTTAACTACCTTCAATTTGACAATCTATGGTTGGACATATGTGGGCTCACGTAAGAGTAAAAGTGAATTAATTGGTAAATTAGTGTGCATATTAGGTTGTGGTAATACACTGAAGAATATTCAATGTATACTAAAGAGCACCTGAGTGTCTGATTCAAAGGTAGACCAAGGTTTTACTGCACTGTGTGAACCAGGGAGCTTGTAGATCTCACTAAAGTTGTTGAATCTTCCTAAAGAGAGCAGAGCCATGCCTTCATGTCTTAATCTCTGAAACGGCATGTTCGTCACCAAACTCCTTTTAAACTATTCATTGAGGACACAGGTACCAAATGTGTGTGTGTGTGTGTAATCACCAATCCACCGTAGCTCTGGGGGATGGTGGAAGTGGCAGGCCAAGGAGGAGAGAAGGTGTCAATGTGGAGGGAAAGGAAAGCAAGACGCACAGAACAATGAGCTGTTGAATTGGGAAAGGCGTACAGCGCACCGACAGAATGGATTCTTCCTGATCATCAACCTAAGCCCAACTTGATGGGGACCCATCAGATAACACAGTGGAAAGGTTTTCTGAGTCGACTACACTAGCAGTCTGGAGAAGTGGGCCTTTCTCCCTACAAATTGTATGCCGTCTCCATCATGGACCCACCAAGTCTTCCCGTTGCCAGATGGGATGTGGACGTGGACCTTGGTTTTGCCCTTTTCTTCTTCTTCCTCCTGTGCTTCTTCTTGCTGGTGACCATGGTGCGCTGTGCTCAGATGGTGCTGGATCCCTACAGTGCCGTCACCGTCACCGCGTACCAGGAGGAGGAGACGGAGGAGTGACGGAGGACGCAAGACCCCCGACAGAAATAAAGAAACCACCACAGCAGCGGAATCCAAACATGGAGCTGGTGGAAGATTTTAGGATTTTTCTTATCACCAACACTGTTTGTTGCATACCCACAACTATTTTATCTTTTGTATTCAACGTTGGTGTTTTTTATGTTAACAGTACACAAAAGTCCTTGTAATGCCATGCATCTTGAAACTGAAGAATTGATCGAAAAGGCCTGTTTGTTTGTTCATTAGTTTGTTTTTTCCCATGATACATTTAAATGCTCTAGAGACAGAGCTACTTCCATTAGTGGTGTCGTGGTCAGTGACAGGAGAGGAGGCGCAGAGTGATGTTGCCTCCTGGCTTCATAACATTACTTTTTCATGTCCTCTCTTGTGTTTTTGTAGCCGTTGATAAGGGGTAATGGGTTGGGTGATGTGTTACTTGTTTACGATATACCCTGTGCATTTTAGAATCATGTGACTTTTGTCTAATGTATAATGTGAAATGTTATCTCTAAAACGATCTCTAATCTCTAAAACTGCTGTCTGATGTCGGGGTTTTTTTTGTTTGTTATTTATAGTTGTTTTTTTGCTTTATCAGGGCTACATTCGTCTCAAGATTACTTTCACTCAATAACTTTAAATCGGAAGATTGATAAAGGTGTGTGCTGGGCGATAATTTAATGTGAGGATGTTATTCAGTGGTGTACGTAGGCCTGCACTATCAGGGCCGGCCCGACGCATAAGCAAGCCAAGCGTCTGCTGCGCCTCGCCGTTCACCGTTTCTCCAAAGAAAACAAATAAAAACAGTGTGTTTTTATTTTAGCTGTATTTATCCTCCTCCGTTTCCTAATTGAACAAAAAAAGAAAAAAAAAAGCCCCTGCCGTGTCACGCATGGGACTCTAGGGCCTCAAAAAGACACTATTTACATTCTAGATACAACATTTCTCACAATAACAGGTCTGCTTGAGGGGTTTTTATTTCACGACTTTATTCCATAATCTTGTATGTTTCAACGTGAGATTATATCAAAGAAGCAGATCTTGAAATACGTCAATAATTTAGCTTTTATCGCCCAGATTTGATTTTTTTTTTTTTTATGCTCATATTTAGTTACGGAATAGAAATATAAACTGCATTTTGATGTAAAACGTGTTTTTAACTGTTTTCCTTCACCGGCAGTTCAGTAATTTGAAAACCCTAATCTGGAAACGTAATCCCAAACCCAAATCTTTCAGAAGACTCTTTTTTTTTTCACTTTAGAGATTTACATTTAACATTTAGATTTAACATTTAGATTTAGATTTAACATTTAACATTTTTTACATATTACATTTTTTTTTACATATAAGCATATTGTTAACTATTACATAGATAACATGTTGTTTTACATGAACTTCTGCCTCAAAAGTGAGGAAAGTGAGCTAAATATTCTAAATATATCAGATTGTAACCGATAGCCCGGGGGCGGGGCTTCCTTTTAAG
>OMKR01055453.1:0-14595 GCA_900302355.1 Cyttopsis rosea
AAATGGAAGGGAATATGGAATATAATATTCATAAGTATGTTTTAATTAGTGTATAATCCCATGAAAATAAGAATCGTGTTTTCGTTACCTTCGAATTACAGTATATCTCCATGGGGGCACCACCATGTTTCTACAGTAGCCCAGAATAGACAATCCAAATAGGCGTTTTTCATGAGTTTTGCAGCCACCCGTAGATTCTCCAACACGGACATCACCATTTTGCACCGCCACGGACACGGAGGGGAATTCAGTTGGTTGCAATCTGCAACCTCACTGCTTGTGGCCATTAAATTCTACACACTGCACCTTTAAGCTTTTAAAAGTGAAACATTTTAACTATACATATTGCACACAGTATATAATACAACTTGAAATAGAATATATTTTACATCCATTTACAAAACAACCCTATGAATTTCCAATACCCAAACATTTAAAATATTTACCTTAAAATAACTCCTCTGACTCCAAAGTTCTTCTGAGTTTGACCTTAAAGTCCTTCAGCTTTTCTTGTGCTTCTTCACTCAAATTCTTGCTCAGGTAATGGGCAAATAGTTGTTTCTCACTGATAAGACAAAATGGTGTAAAGAAGTTAGCAAGCCTAATTTTATTGATTAAAATGCACAAAAATGAACAAAATGAACACAATTTACACTGCATGAAACAAATCATAATACATCCGACAACCTAAATAAAATATAAATATATATACAACTATAAAATCTTCATTAAACATTTTGTCAAAGTTTGGCATTCTCACCAGAGCTCATTGTGCCATATTTTCTTCTTTTTCTGCGTCTTTCTCACCCACTGTAGTGTCATGTACACGTGGGGGCGTGTTTTGGAGTGTCTGCAAGGCCTCAGCTTGAACCTTCTCAGAATTGTACTCTTTCCTCTACATTTCTCATAGTCCTATAGTACTATAGTACTGTCTACTGTCTTGCTAAAATACATTTTTTGTAAAAACATTTATGTATCAATATATAAATTTATTGTATATAAAAAATTTATGTATCAAATGGAAAAAAAATATTATTGTCAATAGATTATTATTTTCCTCAGTTTTAGATTTTATAAATTACTTCACTCTCTACTACATCTCTCCCATCTTCCTGCAAAATGCATTGTGAATCCCGGTGAGTAGGCCTAACTCTGACAGAATATAAGCTTGTTGGTTATTTGATATTGTTCACTTGATACGATATGAAATGATAAGTTACTCAGAAAATTGTCTTTCATCACACCACAGTGCCACAGTTCCACAGTTCCACACATTGTCACAAGAAATACTTAGACATGCAATCCTAAAATACATACAGTACATAGACTAGCGTCACAAATCAGTACCAGGCCCCAATGCACAATGGTCAAACCGGGCCCTACCCCTTCCTAGCGACAACAACGAATCATTCCTGAGGCCATGCATGTGAAAATACACCCCTCTGACAGTAACGTGCAGCGAGGTCTGCGCAGGCAGTCTCTGCAAATCAGAGCGGTATTTTACTATGAAGCGTGCAGCAACTTAATAACTGGTAACAGCGGAGCACATGGCACGCATAGAGGCTCTACGGCATTATACACTATCGATCGAATATTATCCAGCATCAATGCCCTACTATCACCCATACAGTTGTCAGCTATAGACTACAATAATTCAAGCCAACACATAGACATTACGATCGGCGTGTATCATTAACATTGCTGCTGTCGGCACACCAATAATAAACACAAAACACAACAACGCAAACTTCACTCATAAGGCTATGATTATAGGCTGGTGTCGTCTCACCAATAACAACATATAACATTTAACCATGCAACCACCAATAGCAGATAACACTGTTATCTGCTATGTTGTCTGCATCAATGATGTTCTTAAGCTCCAGCTGGCGCACACAAGCATTTTCAATGGACAAAAGCCCCAGTCCAGATATAGGATAAATAACCCTTTATCAGCTTCAGCTTTGAAAAGGACCGTTCGGTGGATGCCACAATAACAGGAATAGTTACCAACAGAAGCAAAACTGTGCAGACTTCCCTAAAGCTTGCAGTTGATGCAGTTGTTGTCGAAAATTAACATCAACATTTGTAAGTTCTTGGTTTTTAGCTAGACGATCCGCGAAAAGCCAGCAGTGCTCACAATAGGCTACATCTAGCTTGTTTGAATAACATAGCCATGTCCCTGGTAGCTCTAAACCAACTTTAGTTTTGCTGGTGTAATATGAAATAGAAAAGCAGTGGTTGTCCTGGTTCGTATCCCTTGGGAAAGGTCAGAGTGGTTTTCACGACGCCATGGAGACAAATATACTGTTTGGTCTTCGAATATACATTCTCTGTAAAATGTCCCTGGTCAGTGGGATATTCATGTAGAGATGCAATGTCAGTTTTAACTGTAGCTAAAGTTAGCTGAGACATCTTTGTGATTATTATTTGAGGGCTTTTCAGAGAAATTGTCAATTTTTGGCAGCTTTGTTGTTTCTTTCTTATGTATTAATTTTTCCTTCCTCTTTTTAAATCCACCTTTATGTTTGTAATCAATCATGACAACTATGTTTATTTTAATAACCGACAGCTAGTGACAAGTGAACAAGGCTTCAGTCAGGCACATGATGTGCGACATATGTTCATAAACTGTTAGAATTCATATATACCAGAATCCCCAAGCCACACACTTTTTACTGTCAAATTAATCTATTAATCCTAAATAAACCTATTTTTTTTAACATATAATAAGGATGGTAAGGTATGGATTTATGAAATGATGTATTATTATATAATTACGACAGCAAAACAAATTTTCATTACGTTTTTAGATATAAATAAGTAAAGTTATAGTACCGTTGTAGAACAGTGAAACATCCTTCACAAGAAATAAAGAGCGGCTGGGGAGACGCAGACTGCATGAATTAATTCTGCAGTGGGATGTATTTATAATTATTTTAAATATATTATTATTATAAATGAAGTCCTAAATAGTGAAGTGCAACAAATATATCCCGATACTATTCCAAACTACACAAGCTTTGTTCCCGAGCTCATGGGGTTTTCTAGCATGCTTGAAAACCTTGTGTTATGCTTATAAAGCATATTACAGTAGTTCACTCTCAGTAAAGTGATCCTGGCACTCTCTAAAGATGTGCTCTCTCTGTCGAAAGCCAGGTTTATGCTCGACATAGTGTCCTGGGCGAGAGGGTGTGCGCGCATTTTTGATTTACGCAAACATGTGTGCAAACAATACCAAAAAGAAGTGTAACTACATGGTGTCTTGTGTTTTTTTATGACATTTTATTTTATTTTTTTCCCTAAGTGTTGCTTGTGAATAAAGTAAACCTCAAAAACAGGTTTTGATAACTATTTGTTTGGGATTATTATTTAATTTTATTTTATTTAATTTAATTTTATTTTATTTTGTGTTATTTTATGTTATTTTATTATATTTCAATTTAAATTTTTATTTCATTTTGTGCTATTTTATGTTATATTATGTTATTTTATGTTATTTTATTAATTAGATATAATTAGTCGGTTTGAAGGGCAGCGCGTGTAGCCAAGTTGGATAATGATGTTCTTCCGGTAATGCTCATTGACTTCTTGCTTATTCACAGAATATTTTGTTTGTACGCCCCCTGGCCATTCGGAGAATACTGCAACGAACAACGCATGACTGCCTTTGTGCAAGTGCGTAGCTCGGCTGCCGTTTGCGAATGCTTGCACCATGGTGTCTCGCGGGAGCATATACAAGGCTGAAGGCGCATCCAGCAATACCCATAAATATGTAAATATAATCTATATGTAAATATAGCCATAAAGCTAAGTATGCCACACCGCAATATGTCACACCTGCTTGGAGATGAATATTAATCCTTCATATCCTGTATATGTAAAGTTCGTCAACTTCACATACAACAGAGTTAATTCTTGAATCATAAAGAAAAACACACAAAAAGTACATTACATTATGTCATTTAGCTTTTGTCCAAAGCGACTTAGATGTCGGATTAGTTTTAGTAGTATTTAGTAGTAGTAGTTACAAATTTTGGTTCTAATACACTAATTACATTTACTTAGAGCAATTTCATTTTCCAGGAATCTCTGTCTTTGTGATTTGTGCCTAGAGTCCGAGACAGTTCTGAATTTGCTCCTCAAGTAAGAACAGTAAGAACAAAACAATGAAAATATTGGAATTTCTGCTTGGAACATGACAATCTGCTGCTACTTGACAGGTTACTAAATCATACAACATATTCAAACAATTAAATTAAAAACATGTTTTATCAAATATTAAATGTGAACTATCAAAGATTATAAATCATTTATACCAAGCAATAATTCTATATTATTGGTTATTTTAAGGGGTACAGATATACATTTGACAGTTGTGATATGGAATAGGCAGATTTACTTAAGTATACTTAATGAAGTATTTATTTATTCAATTTATAGTGTCCATCTTCTAAAACATAAAATGAATTTCGAGTGCAGTAGGAGTGTAAGTACAGTAAGTAGGCTGGAAGAGGAAACAGGAAGGAAGTCGTCTTCAGTTTCTGTTTTTGTTGGACACAAACAATCCCTGCTTTGTTTTGTTAAAAGAAGATTCAAAGACTAGAAACAACAAAATGTTAAAAACAGAAACTCTGCTGCAAAATATCACATAGACAGCAATCTTTACATAGTAGATACACCCTAGAAACTCATTTGATATACAGTAGATACAGAGTACAAAATCAGGAGATACAGAGTGGAAACTCAGTAGATACAAAGTAAATACACAGTAGATACACAGTATAAACTGTAAATACAGTATAATTAAACAGTAGATATGCAATAGATACACGGTAGAAACTGAGTAGATACAGAGTAACTACACAGTAGAAACTCAGTCGCTACAGAATAGAGTAGAAACTTAGTAAATAATGAGTAACTACACAGCATATACAGAGTAAATGCACAGTAAAAACTCATTAGATCTAGAGTAGATACACAGTAAATTCACACTAGATACAGATTAAATACAGTGAAACTCAGTAGAGACAGTAACTACACAGTAGAATATCAGTGGATACAGAGTAGATACACAGTGAATACACAGTAGATGCAGAGTCACTACACAGTTGAAATTCAGTGGGTGTTTCCTCAGCTCTTGGGTGTGCTGCGTGGTTTCTGGCGATACTCTGGCAAGTGGTGTAGGATCCAGCCGGCAGGAAGCAACATGGCCATTGCAAACACTGACATGATAAAGAAACTTTGCTGCAGACAAAACAGTGTGTTAATAAAATATTATAAATAGTTTAATAATGTTTCTCTTTTTAGTTGTTTTAAAGTTAGTGCTTTAAAAATATAACAGATTTGTGCCAAAGTGCACACATACTCATCATACACATGTAAATCAGTAAGACATAATGTGCAGTCATCTAATGTACTCAACTTGATTTAAAAACGAATGATTTTAAGCTCCTCACAGATGACTTAAAAGAGGAAATAAAAGAAGAGGTGATGGGGCGTTATTTGCTCCTCTGCTCACAGTAAAATTATCACACTAAAACATGTACAAAGTAAACACTGATTCCATCTGAGAATAAGTGACATAATACTCTCTTATAGTGTAATAGTAAAGTACTCACCCCAGCTCCGATCTTGTTCCTGGGCGGCTTGCTGTATATGAACCTCCGCTCCAACTGGATGAGTCTGGATCTTCTCAGCAGAACGCAGCTCCTGCTCACAACTCCCATCATGCACTGCTGCAACTTTTATTCTAAGGGTTTTCAATGTCTCAACACTTTAAGTCTCCTCCACCCCAGTGTGATGGGCGAAGCTATAATACGACACAGGAAGTGGGTGGGCAACAGCCAATAGAAAACCAGATCAAGGTAAACAGATGTTGACATCATCAACACAATTTTATGTTTAGCTCAAACTGAGCAAGGAAACTATTTTTACTGATACAACTCCTTTCAGTTGTAAACACTGTAATGCTTGAACAATGCACATTTACTGTAATTTAATGCTTTAAGAATGAAAGATTTAATGCTTTAAGATTCAAAGCTTTATGATTTGATGCTTTAAGATTTAAAGCTTTAAGATTTAAAGCTTTAGCCAGTGAACGCCTGACGGTTCCTGTTTTTCTGTGTCTATTTGTCTTGGTGCTGAGACATAATTGTGTGTTTGCTTTATGGAGCAGATTGGATCTGGAAAGCAGGATGTTTCCTCAGATGAAGATCTGAGTGGAAACGGGAGAATGGATCTATGATTAGCTCTGAATGGGTCTGATTGGGTCTGGTTGGGCATGGTTGTGTCTGGATGGGTCTGAATGGGTCTGATTGGGTCTGGATGTGTCTTCAGATGAAAGCAGCTTTGTGTCTGGACAGTGTTTGCTGAGAAGGAACATCTGGTTAAGCCGAACCCAACGCCTCTCCTCCAGTCTAATCAGATCACAGCTTGTTTGAAAATAAAAATGCTTGGTCAGTTTAGAGCCTCCACCAACAGTTTAGATCATCTCACTTTCTTGGTGAGTGTTACTAGCAGGGTAGGTCTTCAGAGTGCGGTTGCTGACCAATGCCCCATTTCCTAAAAGTATCTTAAGGCTGAGACGACCTTAGTCCTATTGTAACTCCATGGACTGGAAGATTATTTTAGCCTAAAGATGATTTTGGGAAATGAAGTCCAGTCAAGTAGGAATTGCAAATAATTTTGTGTCGCACACAAATGGCATGTTTTGCAGTGAACTTGTTTAATTCTAAACAATCTGAGGCAATAATCATCTTAAACATTTAAAATATGCTTCCACACAATATACTCAACACTATGTTCAACATTTTAACAATAAGGGAGTTACAGTTACTGTAAATAACAGTGAACAAATGTAATCCCATAACAATGGTATGTTGGAACAGATTTAGTGGTACTGAAGTGGGATGTCATTTTAGGAAAGTTTAGCGAGAACCTCACTCATCCCTTTTAGGAAAACCAGTCTAGTTCAGAAGAAACTGGCCTTGCACAAAAGACAGCTGTCGTTGGTTTCAAGATATTTTGTACACATTGGCCACAACAAGAAGCTACAACGTCCACTGTTGCAGGGATGCCAGTGAACATTTTACAACAGCGGGATCCATGACCGGATGTAATCCTGAATGCAGGCGTGACAATAGGCGAGACAAGCGGCCCCCGCCAGCCAATCAGATGTAAACTGAGTCTGGTGCTTAGACCCCGCCCTCTCAGGCAGCCCGAGACACAAATGGAAATGAAACCTCTCAGATTTTCTATTTTTCTAATTTCCATTTTTATATCCAACAAATCTTAATTATACTTTGGTCTGATGAATGAAAAATACAATTTTAGAAAAAAAATTCAATTTTCCAATTTTCTATTTAAAATTCTTTATATGGAAAATTGAACTGATAAGCATTACATGGACCGGACTGGGGCCACTTTACATTTGGCCTGATTGTAGCTGGAGGGAAGGTCGTGGAGTCACTAAAATTGACAGATGTCATCCTAGGCAACATGAATGTTGTCGTAGCAATCAGTCAAATATATTTAGAGATATGCCCCTCTGGATGTAACCGCTGACAGGCAGTGATGTACAGGCCTATGCTTACCAGCAAGGCTTTAAAAAGGGTATACACACTAGCAGGAAACCTCTGCTGCACTGCTCGGAGGGGTTGAACCTTTCAGGCATGTTGCACCTCTGGCCACAACAAATCACTGATGTCACAGAAGATATTTTGCCTTTGACAGCTGCTGAAAAGAAAAATTGGGTGTGTCTATAAGTGCAACATGCAAGAAAGTCCCAATGAAACACAAATGACTGGTTAATTAAAAAAAACATTTTTCACAAACTTCCTGCAGTTATTGCATTCACTATTTGTGTTAACTGTACAGTTATCAGTTGTTCTGTGCTGTTATTGTTATGCATTGAATATAAAATTTACGTCAACATTGTCAGGAGGGCTGACAGGGCTCTGAATCTTCCCCACAGCTGGTTAGGAGTGAGATTACATTCTGTTCAGTGTGAATGGTTATTCCAACCATCTGTGAATGTGTCAAGATCTTCCTGAATTCAGGGCAAAAAGACATACTGAGCACAGAAAAGGTGTGTGCAATTTTCTGGGTCGAGCAGATCGTAATAAATACTTGACACGGCATTCCAAACATCAGGCACTCTATCCTGAAAGACAGAAAATCAAAGATTTAAAATATGCAGTCTGTAAACCATATCACACCTTTAAGTTGCAGCTTACCAAATGCTCTGACTATTATTTAGAGATGGGAATTGGCAGGGATCTCTGATATGATTCACAATATATAAAATCAATCAATCTGACTATATCAATCTGACCAATTGATATATTACACCAATGCTGTATCAATGATACTAATTAAGGTTCCGTTCCATTCAGGTCAAACAGAGTCAGGGTGCTGCTCTGCATGTTGGCTCACTGGAAAGTCTCTGCTACACTAAATGGAAACCTATTTTTATTATATGGGCTAGACTATTACAAATCACAGTGTTTTTTAAGTGTACCAAGTGTACCTGACATTTTTCTTCAAATTTCAGAATTGTATAGAGAAAGTGGAGTAGAATACATGTTGCCACTAGGGGCGCTGCCACAAGCTTCAGTAACCAGTGGTCCATGTAGCAACCATAACGACTGCACATAGTGTAGGTAGAGAGAGATAGGCTATAGTCTACCTAGATATAAGCATACATTTTTTTTTATCTTTCTGTCTGTCACCACATACACTTCAAAATACAGTACAACAATAACAATACAATCTATGCCTAATCAATAACAGAAGATTTTTCATCGACAAAATATTATGATTTGTGGTGTATATTTGTCTCCATTAACAAACAATGCATAATGCATAATAATGCATTAATAACTAACACAAGTGTACCACACGGCCAAAGCAGAAAGAGAAGAGGAGATAAGACAGAGGAGGTGTGCGGTGGATTAGGACCATGTGATGGACCACTGAGCACCTGGTCTGGACCTTCATTTTCACAGTGTGTTAGGTTATATTATATTGATTATGTTATATTGACATTAATTATTGACTGTTCTGCGCTGGTTCACGTTGTTGTAGAGATATTGTGTTCAGCACAGAATTAAATAAAGAATAAAAATGTGTACAGATGGGTCACTGTCTACATTAAATAAATTAAACATAATCTACTATATATATATATATATATATATAATATCTTCAACACGTTTATTTTGTTTTTCTTTCATAGAAACACAATGTCAGCAGAAAGCTGCTGCTTCCAAGAAGAGACCGGCAAAGCAGCAGGTTTTTTTTTTTATACAATATTTGACTTATTTGGAATTGTTTGTTGTACAGTTTGAGTAGACGGGCATCAACAACATTTTTGTTTGTAGTGTTTATTTTTCTGTGAAATGTGTGTCTGTGAAGCCCTTTGAAACTGTATTGTGATTAAGGGCTATATAAATAAAATTGACTTGACTATTATGGTTTCATTATATTCATGCAGTTCATAAAATTTTTGTTCCGCGGTGGAGGCAATACCAATCGGTGTGGCGGTGTCTTCAAAGCCATCACCTGCCAATGCTGTTCAAGTGGTTGTGAAGGAGGAGGGTCTTCGGATGCTGCGCACACCAAGATTCGTCAAAGGTCAGAGTGATGCTGCTCCTAATGCTTGCATGTGTTCAGATATGACAAATATTGTTCAGGCAAATATGCATCTGAAGGAATGTTCCAGGAAAGTTGTATTTGTACCAACAGGGGACAATATAGTTAAAATGAGTTTGCCTTTAAATGTGTTGAGGCAAAGGGCAACATCACATGATCTTATCACAGAAGACATGTGGATGACTCATTCTGTTGATCGATATAACAATAGGCCAAATGAATAAATGAATTAATGAAAAACAAAGGAAAAATCCCAGACCAGGATTAAATGAAACAATAATTGTGGTTTTGTCACTAGAAGAATACGAACACAACCTGGAGTTGTTCGTTATGTGCGCTTTTCTGAGACAAAACATCTGGAATCATTTTATCAAAGTATTATGCAGTTGTTTCTGCCATATTGTGTAGATGTGCAGCTAAAACCTCCAAACTGTGAAACAATTGAACAGTTTTACAAGAATGGTCATGTGAGGTTTTGTGATGGATCAAGACATTCGGTCAATTCAGTTGTCGATTTAAATAGAAGCTACTTTGAAAATGAAGCAGATGAATTGGATAATATCCAGGATACGATGGATTCAGATGGTGTACTAGAAGATGCCTGGTGCGAGGTATAGTGGACGTCCCTGGAGCCAGACTACATTTGGACTCTGGGGTTGCAAATTGCAAATTGGCGGCACGGTGGCTCAGTGGTTAACACTGTTGCCTCACAGGAAGAAGGTCCTGGGTTCGATTCCCGCCTGGGGCACTGTTGGCACCGTGCTCCGGTGGGTTATCGCCCGATCAGGGGCCTTTCTGTGTGGGGTTTGCACGTTCTCCCCGTGTTCGCATGGGTCTCCTCCAACATAAGGACCCCAACTAAAAACGTGCAGAACACTTCCTGTCCTGTCCCTGACCACGGCATGGACCCACCACCTGGAATTGGTCCCCGGGCGCCGACAAAGTGAGGGCTGCCCACTGCTCCTGGCTGCCCCTGGAGGAAGGACGGCCAGGATGGGATAAAAGCAGAGACTGTATCTCATCGTTCGCCACTCCTGCATGTGTGTGTGTGTGTGTGTGTGTCACCCTCCGCATGTGTGTGGTAAATGTGATCAATAAATCATTCTTCTTCAACTAGCCAGGTGTAACAGACTATGCATAGACTTGTATTTGTTCCCCATTTGCATCAAAATGACGTTGTCGGGGGCCCGCAAGCACTAAAGGCACTTTTGTAACATGCAGGTGATTTGACCACTTTGACCCTGAAGCCAGTAGACACAGTTCACCGTAGTGCCATTTAATTTATTACTGAAGACACCTATTGCACTCACCATTGCATGTTGTATGAAAGAGTTAATTGGCCATCATTAACCTCAATCATGAATCTCTGTCTCCGTATCATATTGAAACAAATAATGAAGATACCAAATAACAAGATCAGTTCACTTCAAAAGTCCCTGGAGCAAATGCTGAAATGGAGAAGACTAGTTTTGGTAGTATGCACCCTAGTACTACCAATACATAACGACTATAAGATAAGATACAGTCAGACTTTATTAAACCTGTCAGGTTTATAGCAGCAACTCAGCCTTGGATGGACTTGGGAAGGGCCCCCACAAGATCCATGTCGATACAGTCAAAGGGAAATGAAAGGACGGGGAGAGGTACCAGGTGAGCCGGAGGTGACCGGCTGCTGGGACACCGTTCACACAAATTTTTTACCCGACCCGTGTCCGCTGGTTTTCCATTGACACTCACAGCAGGGGTTGACATGGGTGGACCCGTGATACTCTGGCCCTGCTCGCTACCAGGGCCAAAGCTGTTTCCTGATTGGTTCAAACATGGCGTCATAAAGGCAGGGGGAAGGCACCTTTATTTCTTTTTTTCCCCCTACATTTACTGGAATTATTGTTATTTTTATTCTTTATTGTACTGTGAGATTGATCATTCACACCATTGTTACTTTGGGATCTGCCAGAGCAGGCAACATAACACTCACAGATTTGGTAATGCAATAGATCCCATGGGCTCTTTATTGTTCCATGAAGTGGTGGTTGTGGGTGAAGGCTGCTCTAAGTGAATTGTGGGGGTCACAGGTCCAGTAGCCTGGGCGGTGTCTCCTCTTCAATATCTGAAGGGGAGAGCAACAGGTAGTAAGTGGCATGAGCTTAGTGTAGTCTGAGCTACCTGTTGCCTTGTGGCTGCTCATTTTGAAGGGCCTCTGATGAGCCCTGGTGCACTGCAGCTGCTGGGAGTCAGTTGTGCACACTTCAGTTTCCCAGCTTCAGTAGCTTCAGTTTCCAAGCATGTTTTCTGGCTGTCCATAACAGTGGTGCTGAACCCTGACAGGCATCCGCTGTCCAGGGTTCTGGAGAGCTGTATGTATAGACCGATGCAGCAGTAGGTTGCTGGCTCTGACGTCACAATAGCAACAAGGCCAAAACAAGTTGAAGAAGGTGATGCAAACAATACATCTGACTACATATTGTTTCGGCAAACAGTTGTAATAAAATCAATACAGCAGAATTATGAGTGGGAGATGGGTATGTCATGGGTAATGCCTGGGTAATGGACATTGTTTTGTTTGTATTGACATCCCTGGTTTCAGCACTTATAGTTGGAGAGCTATAGGATTTACAGAAATTAACATTTTGCTCTTTTGTGCTATTCAGTGTTCAGTTGCATGACATCCTACATTAAAAAGACTATGGTGGTAGACTGGTGCTAGCACACATGAGGCCCCTGGTGAAGACATCCTTGGACCCCCTGCAGTTTGCCTACCAGGCAGACTTTGGTGTGGATGATGCCATCATCTACCTGCTACACAGAGCTCACTCCCATTTAGAAGGCTATGGCAGCACTGTGAGGGTCATGTTCTTTGATTTCTCCAGTGCATTTAACACCATACAGCCCTTACTACATGTGGATAAGCTGCTGAGGATGCAGATGGACTACCTGACCGACAGGCCACACTTTGTACGGCTGCAGGGATGTGTATCGGACTGGGTTGTGAGTAGTGCTGGCACCCCCAAGGGGACAGTTCTGGTTCCCTTCCTCTTCACCCTCCATACCTCGGACTTCAGACACAACACAGATATTTCCCATCTGCAGATGGCAAAAAATGTGGACGATTCTGCAATTGTGGGTTTTTGTTGAGTAGTGTGTGCAGAACCACCTGCTACTCAACATCAGCAAACAAGGGAGATGATGGTGAACTTTAGGAGGACTTGGGTCCGCCTGTCTTCTGTTTCCATCCAGGGAGAGGACATGGAGGTGGTCCAGAGCTACAAGTACCTGGGGGTGCACTTGGATAATATACTAGACTGGACGGGTAATACAGATCTCCTGTATAAGAGGGGCCAGGGCCGTATATATTTCCTGAGGAGGCTTCCTTTGGTGTGTGCAGGACTCTGCTGAACATGTTCTACCAGTCAGTGGTGGCCAGCGCAGTGCTGTATGCGGTGGTATGCTGGGGGGACAGCATCAAGGAGTGTGACAACAGGAGGCTGAACAAGCTTATTAGGAAAGCTGGTTCTGTCCTCTGTGTCACCCTGGAACACTGTGGAGGAAGTGGCCAATAGGAGGATGAGGACCAAACTCCTGGCTATCACGGACAATCCCTCCTATCTCCTACATGACACTGTGGCAGAGCAGAGAAGCTCCTTTAGCAACAGACTATTACAACTATGATGCACTAAGGAGCGCTATAGGAGATCTTTTCTTCCCGCCACAATAAGACTGTACACCTTCGGCTGGCTCGATTGGTGTGATCAGAGTCAGGCTGGCCCTTGCAGACAGCTTTTTGAGCCGTCACAGAAGTTTTCAAGCATGTTTGAAAATATCACAAGATCATGTAGTGTGAAATAGATCGGGAGATCAGTGATATAAACCGGAATCAACCATCAGTCTCAATACAACCTGTTTTTCTTTTCTTTTCTGGATTACGCGTTGAAATTATCCCTCCTCACGACCCCAGTTACAAGGCTTCCTATTGAAACAGGTATATGCCACAACATGAGTTGTTCCGCGGGTGAAGTGCCGGTCTGTTTGGGTGGAGTGCAATGTCTGGGATCTTTAGTAAAGGGTTAGTAAATGGTTAGTAAAGATCCCAGACATTGGACAATGGATGTGTGAATGTGCAGCTGTATCATTGCGTAAAGACTGGCAGCGCGCCTGATCAGTGTTACTGTACTGAGTTGTACAGTTGTCTGTACCGTTTTAATTTCCAGTTTTGCGCGGACATGTGGAGCGCTGCTTGTGTTGTTGCTTTTTAGTGTTTGTGATTCACACTATTAGAATGGAAGATGACAGCGAGACAGTGAGTTCGCACAGCAAGTGGTGACGTCACCGCTGATTGGATCGCCGTACAACTCCTGTCTCTACGTCTTGCTTACATAATAGGTAAAAGAGGACTAGTCGACTACTATTATGAAAAACTTGGCAACTAGTAAAAATCAGTAGTCGTGAACCCCGTAGAATAGGGGACAAGGCGAGGGACTTGACGCCGAGGATACGAACACAACTCTCACTCTGGTTGTACAGGGACTGAATGGCGCACAGCAGCGGCCCCGGTATCCCATACTCCTGTAGTACCTTCCAGTGAACCCCTTGGGGCACACGGTGGTCCACGGCTGGGACGATATATATAGTGTATACATATATATATACAGTGGTGTGAAAAAGTGTTTGCCCCCTTCCTGATTTCTTATTTTTCTGCATATTTGTCATACTTAAATGTTTCAGATCATCCACCAAATTTAAATATTAGTCAAAGACAACACAAGTAAACACAAAATGCAGTTTTTAAATGAAGGTTTTTATTATTAAAGGAGAAAAAAAATCCAAACCTACATGGCCCTGTGTGAAAAAGTGATTGCCCCCTAAACCTTAATAACTGGTTGGGCCACCCTTAGCAGCAACAACTGCAATCAAGCGTTTGCGATAACTTGCAATGAGTATTTT
>OMKR01055454.1:0-12464 GCA_900302355.1 Cyttopsis rosea
TCTATTATTTTCTCTTATTATTATTTTCTATTATTATTATTATTATTATTATTATTATTATTATTACTACGGTTGTTCTTCAGAAATGTTTGCACAATTTCCCATGAGATGGTAAATGATCACGACATGAAATTTGGCACATGCATATTCTCTTTGCAAATGGTTCACAAACAAAAATGATCCAGATCGGCCATATGGTGGCGCTATAATTAAAAGTCGAAATTTGAACGTTTAAAAAGGCCAGAACTCCTACACCCTAAGTCCGATTTCCAGGAAAACTTGGTCTATATATCCAGGCAAATGTCAATCGGAGTACCAAGCTCCGCCTAACTTTCCGCCATTTTGAAGAACAGTTTTTTCGCTAAAGGCTTTATCAGCTTTTGTCCAATTCAACGACTCCAAATTTGGTACAGGGCATGAAGAGACCTAGCTTCACAAAGGTACAATAAAAGATTTAAGATCGGCAATATGGCCGCTATTAACCGGTAAACTTGACAACCCTAACACAAAATCAGCCATCGGCCAACAAAACGGAATGGGGATATTAGGTAGAGGTATTGGACAGTAGGGGGCGCTACAAATGCCAACAATGTGTATCATTATTATTTATTATTTACACCAATGAGAGGAGAGGTGGACAGGCTCCGCAGCAACGAGAGATAGTTATGTTCACCTTTTCCGTATCATACAGGTAGGAACCCGCTGTAGTTGGCAGTATGGTAGTGACCTCTCTGATCTTTTGACCGGTCCTCTCATATCTAAACCTGCTGAACATCCCTGTGCAGCTTGCACCATGAGATCTAAATGGCCTTCATGGGCTTAAATGAGTTCACGGCTTGCAGCTATATATTTTTTTTATTGTTGTGAGATTTGCACTAAAGAACAAGGTTTAAGTTAAAATTTATATAATATTAAACCGCATGGTAGTTAATTGTATGCAGGTAAAGTGTGCATTATGTGCACCAAATCAGGTGCTTGGTTTAGGTTTGTGAACACTTATTACTTGAATATACCAGTTTACTTTCTTTATGTGAATATCATTTTGTCATCCGGCATCACTGACTTTTGAATATGAAGAACAACAAACAGTTTTTTTGATGAACTCCATAAACAGAAATCTTGTAGAGAAAGATCTTAAATGCTTCAGAAAAGTTGCATTGCTGTGATAACAAAACAGCAGTCGGGCCACTTCAATTTATTGCAGAAAATGGATTCTAAAATTTTATATAAAAGGGTTGGTAAATTGATAACCCATCTTAATTTAAGTGAATCCAAAATGACACTTTCGTACAAAGCTGCTTTTATTAAGCTCAAAACAAGCCACTATTGTCCGATTCCATACATAAGCATAACGCCATGATTTAGAATTAAATTAGTGAATCACAAGAGCATGGGATCATCCAAAACAAAATCTGCAACAGCTGGCCAAGGAAAGATTTTGTTTTCTTGTTTTGTAATCCTTCAGTTTCTTCCTGTGTCACGTATGCAAAAATATAGATGTATTTATTTTTTTTATTTTTTATATATACACACACACACACACACACACACACACACACACACACCTACACACCCATTGGAGAAGTTTGAAGGGTGTGTAGGTGGAAAACAACATGTGTAATTTGAAGTGTCTAAAGGTTTGATGAACTTCTAAAGGTTTTGAACCTGAAATGAAGTTAAGTGATCAAAAGAAAAGCATTCCTTGTACAGTGAATTATCATCGCCCGTAAAAATTCTCTGCCACGATGACTATTGTGAAGGCAAATGGCTCCATGCCTAGCTGTTATTTAGTGAATTTATTGCAATAAACAAAGTTCACACAGTGCTTAGTCGAGCTGATAACATGTGGACCAAATTGCTTTGCCACCTAACAAAACCTTTTTTTTATGACAATGGTGTACAATACAGGCAGTTATCTTCAGACAGTAATGACTTGTCAGTAACATTTATTTTGAAAAAAAAAATAAAATAAATGACAGTAGACTACGATCAGGGGTGTGATCGCTGAACAGCTATAAAGAAAACCTGATAGAGTTATGATGCGATCAGTTAGTTGTCCATAGATGTGCAAACCGTGTCCGAAAGGATCGGACATCCAAATATATAGAACCTGAGAAAGTGTTTGAGAGAGAGTGTGTGTGTGTGCTAGCAGCACTACCTGTAGGAAAAAAAGTAAACCAGTGTTAAGTGTGTTACTGTTCTGCACGAAATTTTACATATAAAAATACAACTCCCCGGAGGATACTACACTCATTACAATAGTTGTGCATTTCATTACCATAACCACAGTCAATTTCGGAGTCATTCTCAATCCAAAATAAAGCAAGTCGAAGCTCGATACACACATGCTTCTAATTGCCCCGCCTCCACATTTCGACACAGGAAAAAAAGCTCTCCGTACACCACTCCATGGACAGTCCCTACTCTAGCTACGATCCGACGCTGCAGCGCGTCCAACGGTACCAAGTCTATCCCTTGTACATTTCTTGCTTACAAACCAAACCTACGTTGCACCGATTCTACGATTAACAGTAATGTCCCCAGCATCTTTAGCCTCAAGTAATACCTACGACGATAAAAAGTATATAAGACCTGTCAATAACTTTAACATTAAATACAGAATATCTGCGACACGAGTCCGTGCCGATTGGATTTTTTGTCGAATAGTGCCATCAAAACAGTAAATACTTGTCATAGTTAATAATGATAAATGCGCATGATGGTTGCCTTTAAGTAAGTCGTATGCACCAATTGAGTAATAAAAAACTAAATTAGAACGTCTGTTCTGAGCTTTCCTTGCGGTCTTAACACTAATGCCAAGTCAGCGCACATAGACGCGGTCTCTTCTCGACTCCATCGTCAGAGTTGCAGAACCACTAGAATCCCGCTACTGGTCTGCGTTGGCCTCAGGACCTGAGGGCGGCGTTAAAATCTAAATAACAGTAAGATCCTAATGATAAAACACGACATGGCAGTGTGGAGCTGGCTGAGCCCTAAAATGTCAATCAGGTCGGTATGTGCGTACTTGTGTGTGTGTGTGAGCATGCTTACGTCATGCACTTAACGTGTGTGTGTACAAATGCATGTCTGTTCTTGCTTGTATTGACGTACACACACACTAAACATTGTGTTGTCCACTCAGGCTCCTGCCTGGTGGAGCCCCCTGGAGGCCGCCGGCGAGAATCCGTCCGACCAATCAGAGCCCTGCGTCTCCTTGCATTGTTTACAAAGTCAACCAATCGACAAAATGAAACAACCTAAAAAGCAGCAATTACAATCCATTCATTTTTGGAAGGATGATAGCTTTTGTGCATTTTTTTTGGAAGGGGGAGGGGGCAAAGTCTTTGTTTGTCTTCTTTTTCTGTACTTTCTCGGTCTCGCTCTTTAAAAGCTCTTTGCAGCAAGACCTCTGCACTGCGCGATGAGGGTGGAGGTGCTGATCAGGCGGCCCGCTCCTCCATGGTGGGCTTGTTGCTGGGGATGGGTTGCGCTGCGTACATGCTCCTACTGAGGCTGTCCACGCTGTGGAAGTAGACGTGGCTCAGGGCCGCAAAAGCTGATATCCTCCTAGAAGGGTTGAAGGCCAGGAATTGCTGTACAGGTAGGGGAGATGGTAAAATAAAATACTATAAATCAGAGGAAAACAGTAGGCAGGTAGAATTTAGAATTTACCCTTAAAGAAAAGACATTCATTTATGTGGTGCATTAGAGCAGTGGTTCTCAACATGGGGTCTGGGAACCAGCAGGGGTCCTTCAAGAGGTACCAGGGGGTCCCCAGGAAAATGATAAATAGTTAAACTTCATCGTTATTTCCTTGGCACCATCAGAAAATGTACAATAATGACTGTATTGATATTTATCTCTCCAACTATAGTATAGACATCTATGGATGTTTAGACTAAATCATATTTTACAATAAAAATCTTCACAGATTGGGGTCCCAGAGACAAAATCTTAAATAAAATGGGGTCCGTGGCCTACTGCAAATCAAATTGAGGGTCCTTGACATGAAAGACGATAGTGAGGCCCCCACAGACTACACATCATTTAATGTCAATAAGTCAAGCAAAAAGATCAACTTTTGACAAGTCTAGGTCACATTGTACATTTGACGGTGACATCTACTTATGACCAGGGGCATGGTACTGACACGGCGCACTGTGTCCTTGAGATTGGGAAGGAATTAAACATCACAGAACTTGTCGGTGCCGTCAGCGTCGCATGGTGTCCTCATGCCGCCTTGATCTCTTATCAGTGATGATTGCTTATCAGTGTGGTTCCCTTTGCCCCACGTTTGTTAGATTGGGTCCAAAACCGGCCTGGTTTTGTGCCTTAAAGGTGCAGTGTGTAGAATTTTGTGGCATTGTGCAGAACAGACTTGGCAGAAATGGAATATAATATTCCTAAGTATGTTTTAATTATTGTATAATACCATGAAAATAAGAATCGTGTTTTCGGGGAGCGACTCGCCTCCACGGAGGCCGCCATGTTGCACCACCATGTTTCCAGTAGCCCACAACAGACAAACCAAACACTGGCTCTAGAGAGGGAGATCGCGCTTTTCGCGAGTTTTGCAGGCACTGTAGATTCTCCTACATGGAGGGGTAGTGAGTTGGTTGCAATCTGCAACCTCACCGCTAGATGCCGCCAAATTCTACACACTGCAACTTTAAGAGAATAAAGGCTAACATCTTTGAATAATGCTAATGCTACCCACCAATAGGAGGGACTTCCCCTGCTCGTCCATGTCTGGAACCAAATCTTCTATTGGCTTGGCGGGCCGGGGGGTGAAGGCACTCTGTAGTAGGGCCACCTCCTGGGGCCAGTCTTCTGCTGAGGGCACTCCTACGACACTGTGGGATAAAAACACCTTTAGTAGGTTTCATTTGTTGCTAGTGGCTTTGAAAACCGTGGTTCATGGGCTGTGCATAGACTATAAATAAAGTACAATAAATGATACTTACTCAAAAATCTTCCCCAGTTGATCAACATCTGAGTTCCCACGGAACAGCGGTCTGGGGGAAGGAATGATTATAGTTCAGTCCGACTGTTGCTGCTGGAACAAGCACATGATGTATGACGGCATGTTCAACAGAGGCGATGTATGTTCAGCATGTAAGAAAAACAGTCAGAGATGGTGGGTCAACAAGGCGGTGTTGTTCAGTGGATCTTGATACAAATAGCCCCGAGTCTGAAAAATACTTTATGACTTCCTCCGTGTATTCCCATTGACCTGCTGCAGTCACAGAGACGGCCGACAGTGAGACACATGGTCGTGTTAAGCGGGGGCACATGCTGTCAAGAGTCAGGAGGCGGCAGAAAGGGAGCTGGACGCATCGGGTGGGGAGGAGGAAGTGTGTGTGTGAGGGGGGGGCGGCAGCAGCCATGGCTGCTGGTGGTTCTTGTGGCTTTGGACGCCTGTGGGCGGCCATGCTTCCCCTGGCACCCACACAAATTCCAGCAGTCATCGTTGGCACAGGGCTGCTGAAAAAAGGGCCTATTTATCCCTCACTGTGTGTGTGCACGTGTGTGCGTGTGTATGTACAGTATAGGAAATTGAGAGGGAAAGGCGTGTGAAAGAACAGTAGGATTATTCTAACAGAGGGAGAAAGAGGTATGGGAACCAAAACCTCAGAGGGACAGAGAATAAATGTAATTTAAACCCAAACACTGCTGTGACATTCGCATCTCCATGCCTCCGGAAGAAGTGTCGCAGAACTGCAATTCAATGCCATTACTTTTAATTTGTAATTTGTATACCGTCATTAATAACCTCAATCAAGTGTGTGACATCATCTTAGCAGCTGAGCCTACACAGTATGTATCTGGGTCACAAAGCGATGAACAGAATTTGAATGCAGTTTTTTTTTAAAGTTGCGTCATGTAAACTTCATGAAAAACTAATCACCAGCAGATGTCAATGTGATGCAGGACAGGTTTGTGCTCTTGTGCATATTCACATATGCGCAAGAGCACATAGATCCATATCCTGATAGGCCGATAGCTGGAGTGCAGCATAACTAAAGTGAACAGAGACTTGGGTAGATACAGTGATACTCTGTCCAAGACAAAGTTCCTTTGGAAAGTTCATCTCATCAGATCACCCGCCTAGTACTCAGTGGTGGCAGAAGCTAAATTTGTTTCAAATTGGTAATACTGACCATCTAGAACAAAACAACAATCACATTTCTCAAATAATCCAAGTTAAATTAACCCATGCATCTTTCTTTGCACATTTGACTTTGAAAGATGTAGCAACTTTCAGACCCTTGAAAGATCAGACCAAACCAGTTCTGAACGTTGCAAGAAGAATCACCTACAGCAAAGTCTTCGTGCCAAAACAAGTAGGGCTGATAATTCCAGGAGGTCCATTTTTAAACCTGGAGTGGTTTGTCGGTTTGTTGGAGAGAACTGGATTCACTGAGGGCCGGGCACTGGCATGCACACAAAGCCAGGTTATGCATCACATTCAGATAGACATTAACTATATGCACACACACACACACACACACACACACAAGTAAAGGAAAGACTGAGGCTGGGCCGGGACAAGCAGCTGAGTCACGCTCCCTTGGTGCCAACACCATTCCGTCCCACATTCCATTGAGACAACCTCTGGAATGTGTGTGTGTTTGTGTGCGTTTGCACGTGAGTGTGTGTCTGTTCCCGACTGGGAAACAGATTTTGTGGCGTTGGTGTGTGTGTGTTTGGCTGTTGGCAATGGGTGTCTATGTGGCGTGCCTGCGTGCATGTGCGCCATGTGGACATGAGTGTGCATGTTTGCCAAGTCCCTCCTGGACTTGTATGTATGTGGGAGAGCGTGTTCGTAGAAAGTCTCTTTGAGGCTGTATCGATTGAGCTTGGCACTGTGAGAAAGTCAACAAGGATGTGGAGCCTCTCCTTCTGCATTAAACCAGCACGTCCAGCCTTTCTCAATTGGAGGAATGTCAACACGCGCCCTCCCTCCCCCTCATTCAGCTAATCTGTGACTCACCGCACCTCTATCCCAGCCATGCAGATGCAGACTTGCATGACATTTGTTTCTAAAATTCCTCCAGCGACAGGTACAGTACCTCACTTTAGTTGCTACATGGTGCGGTCAAAATGACATTATTTCACTGGTCAAGGTATTCGGAAGATAAACTCTTTGAAGTGGTCGTGACTCACAAGGTTAATGGTTTTGAGGCAGGAGGTGGAATTTTCCGACCTGTGGGGTGAAGTGACATGGGGCAAACAGACGCTGCCGCAGCACTCCGGGCATTGACACAGTGACTAATAATGAGTAGACCTTCAAGCGGCAGCTTCAGGAAATATGACTACAGCTGTTTTCCGCCAAAAAAGGCCATTCAAGTTAATAAGGAGATTGACCGTTTTTGATTTCCAATTAAACCACCAGTGGGGATTTTATCGTTGCGCTGAACTTGGGCCGTCAGATGCGGATTAAAACCTTTGGTGGTTTGAACAGCTTTCTCTCACAGTCCCTTGTTCTTCCTTTCCTCCCTCAATCACGGCCTTTCATTGGCTTTCCCTCCTCGCTTCTCCCAGGTGCCCTTTAATCTCTAACAGGTGGCCTTTTAAAAGCCATCTTAATCACCTGCAGGATGGAGAGAGAGAGATGAAGAAAAAATAAAAAGTCTAGTTTTGTTCACGACCATCAAAAGGCAGTGCCTACCCTTATGGCTTCAGACACTGTTGGCCGGACGCCAGGTTGTCACACACACACACACACACACACCAAGGGCAGCGCTGTACCAACATAGACTTCACATACACATAAAGACCTTAGACCAGGAAATTGCTCGACGTCCAGGATCACTGGCCTCTAATAATATGTGGATATTATGTGAACCAGGACCTGCCGTGCATATAGCATGTGGTTTAAGTGATTTTTATTCAGCGAATGTGAAAACGGTGCATGATTCATGTCTTTACATCTTTAAGTGCATAAGTTCAGCAAAGATCTCACCTATGAACCCCGACTGCGTGACAGCATCATGTCCCAAGGAGAGGGGTTCAGGTATTATGCACTGTGAAGACCTTAATGCGATAAATGAGGGCCCTTTTCCACTCCATGCCTTTAAAATATATTTAAAAGAAAAAAAGCATACTAGAACATTACAACTAGTTTTCATTATTTTCCAGATCTGAGCTCTGCAAGTGCTATACCCATACTAGCTGGTTTGAGTGAAAATAGATTTTTCCAGGTCATAAAATGGATCACATATGCAGTTTTTGCTGCTTTCACAGGCCTCAAGTCCATACTGTGGCATGGAGGGATGCTCTGAGGGGCAGCGGGGCTAAAGTAGGCTGTTGTATCGGCACTGCCAGGGTTGGTACTGGCAACAATCAGATCTGTTTCCATCGAAACGTGCAAAAACATAAAGTTAGAAAAAACAGCGAAAGGGAGAGAAAGTGAGAGTGAGGTGAGAGTGGCTGCTGGCTGGGAACCTGGGGAAACGAGAGTCTAAATATAGACAGGGCGAGTAACTGTCTGTAAACTAACACATGACGTGCACCAGGCCAACGTCGAGTCCCCGCTCCAACACAAAACACACTTTATCGCTCAAATCTACACCAGCCAAACAACTAACAACTGTAGAAAACTCTAAACGGAAGTAATGAAAATATAACAGACCAAACCTGTAAGACATCATGTGTCAACACCCCCAAGTGTATTTAATAAGCGTTTGAGAGAAATGTCTGTTGCTTCAGACTGTGGTGCATCATGGGAGATCAAGCCTTTTGCTCAACTGCAGTTCGCCTACAGAGTCCCCGACCAATAGAAAGCACCACAGACTGTTAAATGCTCTTAAAACCTTTTCATTTAATTAGCTGATTTTGTGTGTGTTTTTTATTTCAGTTTAAGAAAAGGCATGGACCTCCTAGAATTATCAGCCCTACTTGTTTTGGCACGGAGGCTGCTGTAGGTGATCTTTTTTTTTTTAATATCCTAAAACTGATAAATGCAATGTGTTATTATTAGTCCATTATTGTGGAATGTTTTTCCTGTTGGAAGGAATGGAGCCGTATAGGGGCTGTTATGACTCACAGCACTATTTTAAAAACAGGATAACAGGGTTTAGAGAACGGTCCGTCGTTGAACCATCATATCCTCTGGAGCACAATGAGGAACCGTCTTCCGTTACAGTGAGGGTCACTGGCTGCAGGATCGGATCGAGCGCATAACCTGAGGAGCACAGGCGCAGGATGCACTTACACAATGTACATGACCCAAGTGGGCCCGGGTCCAAGCCGGATGGCCAGTGTATAGTGGAGCCTCTTTCATCCAAATGTCAGTTCTCTTGACTATCCTGTCTTCTGAAGAGGTGTAATAATAAAAAAGGAACTACTCAAGTGAAAATAGCAAAAAGGCTGATGGCCTTAAAAATAAAATAAAATAAAATAAAATAAGATGAGAACAAGGCGTACATGCACAGGACTGACTGCCATTCAAGATGATTGAAGGTGAAGCATTCTGCTCTTTAGGACCGGAGGATGACCCACTCAACCCTCACTGCCCTAACCACCGACACTATCCAACAGCCGTACGTCACATTCACACGACGTTTCCAGTGACTCCCACGTGCTGCGGCATGACCACACGCCTGTAGGACGGTGTCGAGCGGCAGCGCGGCGACGGTTGAGGAAGGAAACAGAAATTTGCTGGCAGGGACGTCCCCGCAGGCGCTCAGCACAAGACAGACCGAATGACCGCTTATCTGGTCCACAACAGGCCACTGATCCGCTAGATAGGCCTGCAGGTCACACTAAACAATCCTATATATTTTTACGCCGCATTAAAAACTAGATTAAAACACCGCCCTAAAGGCTGTTTAAAGGCCATTCATTACCAAATTTTTACATTTCTTTAAAGAGAGCGGGGACTTCTAAGTTATCCTGAAACAGTGTCTGTCATTAGCTTTGACGCCGCAACGCGCAAAGTTCGTTGAACCACAAACTGTCAAATACTTCGAGCAAGAAATACAATCCTGTCTGGTGTGATGCAACCACAGCGGGCAGCCAGTTCAGTGTAATTGTTTGATAAGCCAACCGAAACATAACTGCTGTCACTGGCCATGCATCTGCCAGGTGTTGGCAAATTGCTAAACTAATAAACAATACTGAACAATGGCAGATTTGTGTATTTTGTACTGTAAATGATTGCCACCTGGAAATAGAAATTGTGAAAAGGTGCTTATTACAATATTGCACCCCACAATACAGAGAAAGTATTTTTCTTTATCTGGAAATTCAGTGTGTCTACAATAAACGTTTTATTTTTATTTTATTTTATTTTTTTAAGTACAATGATAAACATTAAAGCACAATGCTACAAATACTAGAACCACATGAGCTCTACATATCAAGGGCCTTATGTGGAGCAAACAAGGACAATGACTTCTTAGGAAGACCCAATGGTGGTTAGGTTTTAGTTAATTTTTTACAAAAAAAAAAAAACACCTTTCAAATTAAACCATCCCTCCCAGAAAAAAATGTGTCGGTGGTAGCTCAGTGGGAAGAGACCTTCATAGGCTTAGTTACAAAAACATACTGAGATGAATCAATCTGTGCAAGATGAGTCAAGATGCACGGCCCTATAGGTCAAAGACTCAATCTGTGCGATAACCGATGAAAATGGTGAAACTGACCATATACTGTGTATACGCCGGGGATTTCCACTCATGCATCGATATGATGAGCGGAAAACCTTGTCCACGCGACAGTAAGAACCAATCCGATTCATTACTTTTAGTGAATAGTATAGTTGACTACTAGTTTTGGGTCGTTGGGACAAAAATGATTGAGCTCCCTCTCCATCCATTAGAGAAACCTAACATGTTTCAAAAGTTCAAAGTTCAAAGTGTTTTATTTGTCAAATGTACAGTACAACACAAGGTCATTCTGGACAATGAAATTCTTGTGGCAAAATGTTCTGCAGTATGTGACAAAAATGCAGAATATCAAGTACCTTGGATTTTAGAATGAGGCAAATTCCCCGATACCGATACCCTGTTTTAGCGTAGTATCAGTCTAATATCCGATACCAGTATCGGTATCGGTGCACCCCTAGTTTCTTTGAGCTTGAGGTTGCCAGTTGTTGGGCCGCATGTAGGTACTGTAGGTACAGTGCAAGCATATAATCAATGTGAGTGGTGGAATGGTTTGAATTCTTGAAATTAAGTGTTAATGGTGGTGGTCCAGACCAGTCTATAGGTGGTGAAACTCACACAGTTAGAGAGAACTCTGAGGTGAGGGAAACGCTGTGCGCTTGCTGAAGTCCTTATGAAATTAGGAGTTTGTGAAACCGCCGTTCTGTCCCTATTCTAAGCTCTAGAATCTAAATCTACCGAAAGGACGCTGGCAATTCTAAGAGGCACAAAGTGAATCAGCTGAAGAGAACTTCACCTCGGGAGAAAAGTATCCCTATAGAGTCAGAGGCAGATATCACTTCCTTTTGGAGTAAATCTATTATTTCCCAGGACAGGTTTTTGATGTGTGTCTGTGAGGTCATCGTGGATTCACTCATCAACTCCCTCGGTTATCGTCATTATATCGACGTAAAATCAACACATTTGTCCATCGCCAGCTCTCACCTCCTTCTGAACATCTCGGCAAAGATGCAGCCCACGCTCCACAGGTCCACTGGTGTGGCGTAGCTGGACTGGAGGAGCACCTCAGGGGCCCTGTACCACAGTGTCACCACCTAGTCTCACACACACACACACACACACACACACACACACACACACACAATGAGGAAACGTATACACAAAAAGGAAATTGGGTAAGAAGAGCTTTCATAAAAAGGGCATCCAGCAGTTACACAGGCACACACACGCGTGCTTTACACCTCATGCTGCGTCTTCTGTGATGCTGCTCTACTCGCTTTCACCTGAGAGAAGTGAACAGATGAGTGCAGCATCTATTATGGGATGGGGGAGGGGCATCCAGACAAACACACACACATGTTCCTTTGCCCTCGTCTGGAGGTTACATAACACGTGAAATCATATCTGGGAGGGCCGGTCTCCCTGCTTTCTTGTTTTGTATACCTGCATCACACGGTCTTTCCATTGCGAGCCACTGGGAATCTGCATGCAAGTTTGTGAAGTTGTATATGTGTGTGACCATTACCTTAAATACATATTTTTTCAGATGAAAGATTGGCAGATGTCATACTAATGCACCGTCAAAAACACTGACTCTAAGCACCCAACCAATGGAAAAGGGGCAGCCATTTTGTGCCAGTTAACCATGTTCTCTGTTTCCAAATGTGTCCCCGTGCTCTATTGGGAGCTGTGTGTGTGTGTGTGTGTGTGTGTGTGTGTGTAGGCCTGTAGCCTGCAGGAAAGCAGCAGCATTGTTAACAGCTACAGTAGGGAAAGCCTCCAGACAAAACTCACTGACCCCTAGCAAGAGAGTGGAATGGTTCCAGGTGCTTTCCTAAACTCCAGATTTTTCCT